>AYEL01089000.1:0-27276 GCA_000484575.1 Olivierus martensii | reverse complement strand
TCTTCTACCATTATTTTATTCATAGAATAGAGATTAAATATATTGTTTTGCATCAATAAAACATGTTAAATCTAAAATAAAATAATTTTTTAAGTTAACAAAAACAAATAAAATATAACTCAATATAAATATATATTATAAAATAGGCTCTTCAACTTAATGCAAAAATTCAGATATAGATTATTGTATGTCATAATATAATTATGTAAAATTCATCACAATTTAATAAATATGTGGGAATTAACTTTCAATCGATGGTATAAATTTTACTTAGGAAAAATATCTTTAGAAAGTTTCACATTGGTATTTGTTCCATCATAGACTACACATTTTGTTCAACTAGGAGGTAGCTTTATAATATATATTTTGAATTTTGTGTTAGTGATTTTTCAAGAATTTTAACCTTCTGTTTTAAATCAATTCAATCTTTGAATAAAATATATAGGAAATAATAGTAATTTGGATTTTTATATATTGAATTTGCATATTTCAAAATATTTTATTTTGAATTCTTTTCTTAAAAATTGACATATAAAAAAATAATTTCAGAAATTTTTTAAAAATTTTCTTTGTAAATCGAAATTCATTATATTTCTCTACTTCTTAGTGTTTTTATTTTTTCGTTTCTTACAAAAAGTGTGCTTATGATTAAATCAAAGCATTTGGACGATTTGAATTATAACCCATTGATTTCCATTTCATTTTTTTTTTTTTTAAAATACATATATTATTCAATTCTTTTTTTATTTTTTAAATTGAAGAGGATATGTAAGATATCGAAAACGTTTTTGTTCTTGTTCTACAATAAACTACGATGTTTTTCCACTGCTTAATGTGCTGTTATTTTAAACTTAGTGAATAGAAGTAAAGCAGTTTTATTAGTTTTATTATTTTATCTTTGTATAACTCTGTAGACAAAATAAGTTGATTCTAAAATTTTTCCAAGAGACGTCTTCATTAATCAAAATACCAATCTGTAATTACGTGTCAAAATTAGAGTTCTATTGATAAAAATTCTCATGAAAACTATACATCACCACCATTCTTCGAACAGCAGCAATAAAAATGAGTAGATTGATCATTGCTAAGACTAATGGACAGTAATAAACATGCAAATTCGTAAAAATATTAAATTATATTTAATTACCTGACAGATTCAGGTACATAAATGATATATAAAAATTGTGAGGAAGTTAACTCTGACCTGTTTTATTTTATTATGCACTCTTTTCTTATTTATCATTATTTTCATTATTATCTAACGTATTATATTTTAGTTTAAGAGTTGACTTACTTTCACATTCTCCATCATAATAATTAGAAATCACGTGTTACAGAATCGAAACAGTCCTCCGGAAGAGCTGTCCCGGCTAATGATGTCATCTTATTTAACTAATTTTTTCACTGGTCCATTATGAGAATGTAAGAATGATCTGTATCGATATTTTGTTCGGTATATAAATGAATTGTAAAGAGAATGACATAAATGAATAACTCTGTAAGCTAATAAATTTAAACTTGTTACATATATTTATGTAAATGAAGCTATACGGGACTGTACGTCACTCGGATACAAAAGCCAACGACTCAGAGAGGTGTTGTATCAACGTAAGGTTGGCTAAGTGACATTTGAATTCTTGTAAAGATCAACGATTGCTTAAAGTTTGTATCGGTGGTGGAGGTAGTAGATTTAAGTAGTATTTAAGGTTTATTTCTTGTGAATAGTTGGATTTTTGATATTTGAGTTGGATTAAACAAGTTTTGTTGGTTAACTAAAATAAAACATTTATTAACACTTTTTTGTAAGTGTTTGGAGTCTAATAAATTTATATTTTTTTATTATCTAACTTGTTTTGAGAAAATTCAATTTATTAGCATAAGTTTCTAACATCATTGTTTGTCTAGTTATAACACTTAATTGGTACTTTTAGTTGTAAGTTCCAATTTCCGGTTTCCGGTTTTGTTTCATCGGTTAGACGTTACCCATTGCTGTTAGATTGTTTTGAAGTTAATTATTTTTAAGTTACAGTTTAGAAGAAACCTGAGCTCAGGCCGAACTCTGGATTGCAGGATCATTAGAACCTTTAGGTTTATAATTATTATTATTATTATTATTCTTGATATTAGATAGAATTCACGACTTTGCAAAATGAAGAAATAATTTTAGTTGTATTTGTAATAACATCACAACAATATCTCTCGGATGATAATTATACATTAATTCACAAAAATCTTTCATTTTGGTTTAACGAATGGCTGTAGAACCGACATATACTGATATCACACTTTTGAGCCAGAAAAACAGCGGAATTTTCTGTTTCTAAACTGCACACTCATTTGCCAGTTGATAGAATGTCTAATGATGTCAAGAAGGATTAAGTAGGATAAGTAGGATTCATGGCAGTATGCCTCAAGGCAGATATACAGGTAGGCCTCAATTAGTGCGAATAATGGGTCCCACGAATTTCTCACACTATTCAAAGAATTAACTATATGTAAAATATGGTAATTGGTTCTTGCTTTGTGAGATTCCAGCCATTAGCCAACCTCACGATGAATAACCACAATACTAACTGTTTAAGAACTATTTATTTTCATATTTTACATCATTATTCATCATCTAAACTAATAACTTACCAGGAATTCCATCTCATGTCATCATCAAACCAACCACCAAATCGAAAGTGGAAGTTGAGTACCACTTTTATGTCGATCAATCACATCTGTTTTTTGCTCTAGTGTAATCACTAACCTCTTCTTTTCTTCGTTTCCTTTTTTATCATTAAAACAGGAAAGAAAGAAAAGAAATCGGTTTTGTTTCATCTAACCGATGAAACAAAACTGGAAACAGGAAATTTGAACTTACAACTAAAAGTATTATTAAGAAATATATTCTTAATCAATCAGATAAATTTTGATGCTGATAAAGAATTTTTGCATAATAATTAGATTAAATTTTGAAATTGTTAAATTATAAAATTATTCACTGATCACCAACATATTCTTTTATTGCTGGCCGAGCTGCAAAGGGTTTACTACTTAAAAATAAATTGAAAAATATATATTTGCATTACCTCCAGGAACATCTTTAGGATCAAGGGTTAATTTGTATCCATCCAATGTTTGAAGGAGATGATGATAACACTGAAAACAAACTGGATTATTAATTTATTTGAATTCAATAACTTCTATTAAGTAAAATTTTACACATTACACTTAATATAAATAATTTGTTTTACCTTGTTCCAATTGCATTTAGAATTCTGTGGTGAAACACATTGTAGAGCAGCCATTCTTTTAAAAAATGCTGACTTTCTATGAAAACCAATCTCTTCAAATAATTGAGCTAATGTAATAAATTGGTTAATCTAAAAAACAAAAAATAGTTGAATTTATTAGATAACTTATTATTATATCTTTTGAAATTATTTTGCAAAATTATAAATTATTAAGTCAAATAACTTTGTCCATAATACAGGAATAATTTGTTAATACATGGTTATGTATCAAACCACAGCCATAAAGCAAATCACAGCCATTTTTTTTATGTGCCAATGGATATATCAATAAAAACCTAAAAACATATTTAGGCTTTTATAATTTATTAAGTGCACAGGCAGATTAAGCGCAAAGTGACCCTAGTCTACTCCCTCTCGAGGGCGCCCGCCTTGACGTGGTGAGAGGGCTTACCGGCTGTCACTATAACCTGTATCTGTATATCCGGGCCGATACATCCATAGTGACAGGGAGAAACTAAGAGATTGCCAAATGCTTTGCAAAATTCTAGCGAAGACGACCCCACACCTCTCGACGGGCATGTGCAGACATCAGTGTGTCCTCGGTGAGTCGAAAGGGAGTGGTGCCCTCAGTAGACAAGCTGTGGGAAGTCCTAGCCGGATAATTCGCCCTCGGATCTCGATTGACTTTCTATAGAGAGATCCAGCAGCAAACAACTGGTCGGCCTGGGAAAGGCCCGACCCCTGGCCCCCAGTTAGCTGCCCCTATTGAATAAATTCGTATAGGGTCAGTAGAGCATGGCTGCACCCATCCCTCGCTGATGGATGCTTTGTAGTTTGCCACTCGACCGTCCGAGTCCCTGCGAATCCAGAAGAAATTCCTATAGGGTCGGTAGAGCATGGCTGCACCCATCCCTCACTGATGGATGCTTTGTAGTTTGCCACTCGACCGTCCGAATCCCTGTGATGCTCTGTAGTTCGCCACTCGACCGTCCGAGTCCCTGCGGATCCGGGTTCTGTAGTTCGCCATTCGACCGTCCGATCCCTGCGGATCCGGGATTAACAGTTCGCCACTCGACCGTCCGGGTCCCTGCGGATCCGGGATTAAGAATCGGTCCGACGTACGCCGGCGGTGAGGTACGAGTCCTCTATAAGGGTCCCAATCCCAAAGCGTTGTACCAGTCTGAAAAGATGAATGAGATGAATGGTGAAGGGATAGAAGCTGTTACGGTGCCCACCCAAGGGTTGGCCTTGCTCAGGCTGAGTCTACCAGAGTCTGGGGAAGCTTGCTTTCCTAGGGAATCATAAAACTTCGGGGAGTTGATCCGAGCGATATTCGACTACAGCAAGGCACCTGGAGCCCGGCCATTGCACGGCGTCGGTTGATATCGTCCCTACAGTGGCCCACCAGTCTGGCGAGGACAGTGGGCTGCATCAGTAATTGAACCAGGGGAGACTCTCACCCCTTTTCAAGTTGGGTTGGCTGGTCATCATGCCTTCTGCCAATCCGATGCGATTATTAGTATGGGTTCTGCTCTTGTGGAAGGTTCGGGTATACTTTACTCTTCCGACCTTCCAGTGGGCTGTCGCGATTTTCGCGGTGGTTGCGCCTGAGCTTTGGTGTCCTAAGGATTTCCCATTTTTGGGAAAACTTGATGTGAGAAAACCATAGAGTTTTCGATCCCTTCGGAGACAGTCCAGTTGCTCAGTAATGAGCACTAGTCTCTGTAGCAAGTACACAGCCTCTTGTGTCTCCGCTCCCTCTGTGGATGGAGGCAATTCTCTGCCCTTAAAAGGTTGCTTCGGCGACACAGTGCACGATCTGTAGCAAGTACACAGCCTCTTGTGTCTCTGCTCCCTCTGTGGATGGAGGCAATTCTCTGCCCTTAAAGGTTGCTTCGGTGACACAGTGCACAAGATATGAATGTGGCCTTCTTACCCCTAAGGCCTGGCAAACCTGAGCGAGTTTGTCGTATTCGTATTTCGTTCGCTTTGTGGTTGTGTCCTAAGGATTTCCCATTTTTGGGAAAACTTGATGTGAGAAAACCGTTGAGTTTTCGTTCCCTTCGAGGACAGTCCAATCGCTCAATAATGAGCACCAGTCTCTGTAGCAAATACACAGCCTCTTGTGTCTCCGCTCTCTCTATGGAACTGTCCCCGGAGGGATTGAATACTTAACGGTTTTCTCACAACAAGTTCTCCCATAAGTGGGAAATCCTTGGTCGCTGAAGTGACCTTTAAGGGCCGAAAATTGCCTCCGTCCACAGAGGGAGCGGAGACACTAGAGGCTGTGTATTTGCTGCTGTGACTACCGGTAGCGACCGGAACTGTCCCCGGAGGGATTGAATACTTAACGGTTTTCTCACAACAAGTTCTCCCATAAATGGGAAATCCTTAGGACACCAAAGCTCGGGTGCAACCGTCGCGAGAATCGCGACAGCCCACCGGAAGGACAGAGGGTATAGTAATCCCGAACCTTCCACAAAAGCCAGAACCCTTACTAATAATTGCATCGGATGGGCAGAACGCATGACGGCGAGCCGACCCAACTTGTAAAGGGGGCGAGAATCTCCCCGGTTCGATCACCGATGTAGCCCACTGTCCACTTCAGACTGGTGGGCCACCATGGAGATGATATCAACTGACGCTGTGCAATGGCCGGGCTCCTAGCGCCTTGCTAAGTGTCTCCGCTCCCTCTGTGGACGGAGGCAATTTTCGGCCCTTAAAGGTCACTTCAGCGACACAGTGCACCAGATATCGCCTTGCTGTGGCCGAATATCACTCGGATCAACTCCCCAAGGTTTTGTGATTCCCTAGGAAGCAAGCTTCCCCTGCCTCTGGATGGACCCACTCAGCCTGAGCAAGGCCAATTCTCGGGTGGGCACTGTAACGGTTTCTATCCCTCCACCATTCATCCCGTCGGACCGGTACAATGCCTTGGGATTGGGACCCATATAGAGGACTTGTACCTCATTCAGGGCATATGTCAGGCTGATTCTTAATCCCGGACCAGCAGGAACTTGGGCAGTTGATCGGCAAACTACAGAGTGCCCACTGGCAAGGGTGAGGGTGCAGCCCCGGCTCTACTGACCCTATAGGAATTTCTTCACCTGGGGCAGTGTCAGGACTACCCGGGTGACCAGTCTGAGTTCTGTCCGACACCACTGGGCGCCTCTATAGAAAGTCAACCAAGGCCCGAAAAACGGAACAGATTTCAACCAATCCCCACATCTTGGGTACGAGTTTCCCAGGCCCGACTGGGGGATGTACCCTAAGGACACTGGTGTGCGACCTGCATGTGCAACTTCTTCCAGTGTGGGGATTCTTGGAAAAATGCCATCCCCACTGGGAGTCTCTTAGTGTACCCAGACACTATGAACTTATCAGCCTGGCTGCGGATGCACAGATACAGACACAGTGCCTGCTGGCACAAGCCTCCTCGCCACTTCAAGGCGGGTCCCCTCGAGAGGGAGTAGACTAGGCTCATGTCATATTCTGAGACTTTAGCCAAAGCTCTTTTCCCCTGCTCCACCTACTAGGTACTACAGGGTACTTAACGTCTGCGAGAATAATCTAGGTTTAATCATTGCCTGCAACTGGGTGAGTCCGCCGTATTCGTATTTTGTTCGCTTTGTGGATCAGAGTGGTGGTCAGGTGAGCCACACCCCTAGTTGCAGGCAATGATTAAGCCAAGATTATTCTCACAGACATTTAGTACCCTGTAGGTGGAGCAGGGGAGCGGCCATTTGGCCAGTATCAGAATACGACATGAGCCTAGTCTACTTTATCAATTTAGCTTGGTGTCAGATGATATGAATGTCACTGCTGAAAACCACCTTAACCAGGAGAGTTTTTCCCCTGGGTTAAGGTGGTTTTCAGCAGAGGTTTTTCCCTGCCATGCAAACAAAAAAATGCCAATATTAAATAATTTTTTTAAAATATGGAAAAATTAGAATTTTCCTAAATCACTGATGCATTCAAAATTTTATAATGATTTAAAGGAATAGAAAAAAATATTTCCATTTGAAATTTCTAAAATATCACTATGCAATCAAAACAAATGTTTTGATAACTGTTTCTAAAATTAGCTTATATTTTTGTCACCAGTTTCATATCACTTTGCAGCATATATAAACAAACAATTTTTAATCATATTTATAAACGAAAACTTTTGATAAATTTCTTCATTCTTTAGTTACTTCAATATATTGTTTATCTTATTTTAGATTTTTATTTAAGTCATTTATTAAATTTTAAATAATGATTAAGATGTTTCAGTATGCAACTTTCTTCTTATTTTATATATACTAAAAATTTTGAAACAATTTCACAAAAAAAAAAAAAGATTAAAATGTCTTAACAAATAATAATACAATTACGAAATAAATAGATAAAAAAATAAATAATATCTGAAGAAATGAGTAGTATGATATAGGTACATCATAAATGCTGACCCTAGTATCTACATATACAGTAATTATTAAATTTTCAATGTCTTTTGTTAAGAAAAACAGCAAAATATTTTGTCATCATTAAGTGTTAAGATAAAAAAATTTTTGATTCTATTTATTGTAATAATATGCATATTATACATCTGATTAAAAAAAAATTGTAAAAAAATAAATATCTTTACTTGAATGAAAAGTGCTACAATAGAAACAAGTAAACATATCAAAGAATATAAAAAAAGTTAGAATATGAAATAAAATTCTATAAAATATGTGATTTAGAATCCTTCAAAATTGAATTATATTTCATGTTCTCAGTGTCAGATTTTGTTGTTCTTGTCTGCATGTTCTCTCTCTCACTTTGCACATTACCTCCAAATAACCTTGGACCTTCCTGTTTTATTTATAAACAGACTAGGTAATAAAATCACCTAGTTTGTTTATAAATAAAACAGGAGGCACATTTGTTTTGACTTTAGATAAAGATTTAAGATTGAATGAAATATGATACTCAATGTAATTTTGATAAGGAGATATCAAATTATTTAAAAATTCATTAAAATTCAACAAATTATAGTAAAAAAAATGAATTTTTTTTGCATTAGAAAATTGATACTTCACAGAAAATAAGATTTCATACTTTTGGAAGATTTATTTTAACAAAACAGTGAAAATTTCACATAATTATAGTTAATTAGTTTGATTGTTAATTTTAACTGTCACTTGATTGGGTTCCATGTTACTACTGTCAGGTTAAGATCAAGGCAAGTATTGAAAATAATAAACATGAACACAATTGAAAAGTATCATATTAGTGAAACACCTCTAAAGTAAAGTGTCTTAAAATGAGGTATACTTGTATTTAATAACAAGGGAAGTGCCAAACATGGCCCCCTCCGATTTTGCTAATGTTTACATATGTTGTAGTATGATCCTCCCATAAACCCATGGTAAAATAATACGATGCAACTCAAGAATTCCTGAAAAAAGGGGTTTAAAGTTTTCTTTGTTGTTTATATACCGATTGATATAAACATTTTAATAAGTACCGCAGTAGCACAATGAGTTTGCCATTCAATTACCGTGTCATTGGAAGGTTGTGGGTTCGAATCATCTTTTTAAGAAAATTTTTTTTATCAAAATGGGTTATTGTATAATGTATTTTATTAATGAAAAATTACTATTTTGTGATTATTTAATTTTTTGTTATGCCTTTTAAAATTTCTATCACAAATATTAAATATACATATAAAGGATTGTAATTAATAAATAAACTTTTTTACACAAAATATTTATTTTAATTAACAAATATAGATATTATTATTATTCCTCATCAGGAACTACCTCAATCTCTATGGCCGATGTGCATCTGTGGGACTGGAACAGTTGAGTTTAGATGCAATTCAACTGCCAAATGGAGACAGTCAAGTCAGAATTCTGCCACCAGGTGCGATAATTTTTCACCCCAAATGCGGATTTTAGAATTTAAGGCCGAAAATTTTAATAATGGCACATGGATAAGTGGCAACTCCAGAGTTCAGACGCTATTGGAAACACACAGAAGTAAAGACAACTAATTTAAATAATAAAAATAAAAACATTTATTGATATTAAACTAAAATATACAAAAAATAACTTGCAGATAATTACAAGAATGAACATATACAAATTATTAATTCTGCCACAAATAGACTACTAAATCGAGAAAAACCAATGAAACCTTTAATATTATATTTATAATAACCTATCCTATTCTTAAAGAAATTTTTACACATCTACAAACGATACCTCTTGAGAGAGAGTTGTTTCAAATATTCCCTTTTTTCTTCCAAACTTGGTTCCACAGATTTTATAAAGAGTTCGATGAACAGTTATTTCCATACTGAAGACACTTAGAGAGACATCCAGGCAAAATGACGGACACATCAAAAGCTTTTTGGACAGGACTGACTTCCAACTTTTCGAAGCATAGTCCGTCCTGCCCTTCGATGTCCCCACCAATCCTGACAGATGAGAGAAGAGGTTCGAATTAATTGCCGAATTCCATTCACTTTGTCAGATAATGATTTCTTCCTGGGATTGTAGACACTTAGAGAGACATCCAGGCAAAATGACGGACACATCAAAAGCTTTTTGGACAGGATTGACTTCCAACTTTTCAAAGCATAATCCGTCCTGCCCTTCGATGTCCCCACCAATCCTGACAGATGAGAGAAGGGGTTCGAATTAATTGCTGAATTCCATTCATTTTGTCAGATAATGATTTCTTCCTGGGATTGGCGGCAGAACTGTCAAGATTTTATTTTTATGACTTGTAGTTGTTGGGAGATCTGGTCAACTTTGATCTCCTTACTGTCAGTAATAAGAACTTTATTTTCTCTCTCGATATATTGTTTATAAAAGGTTTTGTAATTCAAGAGGATAAAATTCTTATTCAGGCCAAAAAGTTATTCAAAAATTCTAGTCTAAAGATTTTCTTGGTTTCATTAGCTTTTCTTTGTTCTTATGATTACATAACTTTAAATAAAGCAGATCTTTTTATCAAATTATAATCATACATTGATTTAATATTACTTTCTAAAAATATATAAGAAATATTTGATAATTGGGATATTTGTTTAATATATATATGTTCTAGCATTAGCAATTTAATATTCTAATAATTAACAGAGTATATAATTAGTAATATCTCATAATATTATAAAAAATAAAAAACAAAAAAAAAATATTTTTATACATATATATATAATTGACAAAGAAAGGGAACAATTGGCTTCGAAGGACAGTATCAGAAAAATCGGTGACAGTAATATACCTGTGGTTGATGTGTCAGCTGGTAATAGTAGACTTTTATTTCCAGTGACTGTTTTTAGAAACACCTTCACAATGTCGCCAAGAGGAACACGTGTGCATAGGCTGTTAATTTTTGTAGAAAAGGGGGTAAAGGGGGGTTTGGAATCTCACACATCTATTCAGATGATACTCATTATAAAAACATACAAAACAGAATATTGCTTTACAATGAGCACATTTTATGAATCCTACCTTTCTACAAATATACGGCATTTTAATTATTGAGGCAGATAAACATATTTTATTGACATTTAAAAATAAAGGTTTGTATTCAATCAACTTTGATGTGAATCATTGATTTAAATACAGGGGCATTTAATTAATGGAACAACAACAAATGCTCATTAATAAATCTGCACATTGTAAAACAATAAAAATACATTATACAATAATCCATTTCAGTTTTGATTAAAAAAAATTCTTAAAAAGACAAGACTCAAACCTGCAACCTTCCAATAACATCTTATGTTAATTGAATGGCAAAACTATCACACTACGTCAGCACTTATTAAAATGTTAATATCAATCGGTATATAAACAACATAGAAAACTTTAAACCTCTTTTTTCGGGAATGCTTGAGAAGTGTGTCGTATTACTTTATGATAGGTATGTGGGAGGGTAAGTACAACAACACATGTAAAAATTGGCAAAATCAATGGGGGCCATGTTTGGCACTCCCCTTTGTGAGGGTTTTTATGTTTTGTTCTTTGCAATTTTCTCCTAAATTTTGGTGAAAACAAAAAATGAACAATTATGATATATTTTAGTTTATTTTAACAGAATCATTTTCTGATTATCTACAATATTTTTAATTTTCAGCATTTTGTAGCTTATTTTAACCTGTTAATGTCTGCAGAGTCTTTTAAAATAAACCTAATTAATATCCAAAAAATTAAAATTGTGAAATATTGCTTAATTTTCATTGAAATTTTTACAATTTATTAGGTTTCTTTTTTAGTGTCATTCTAACAATATAAAAACTTTTCCAAATTTTGTTTGTTTTGCAACTTGATGTTCATCATATGAGATTTCATATAAAAAAATATCATGTTTCCTCCAATCTTAGCCATCTAATGAAATATTTGATATTTTTTGATAATGGCAAGTCTTCTGAATATTAATAAACTATGAATAAAGAAAATCAGATAATATTTTTAAAAATTATCGATAAAAACCAAGTATTATGCAAATTTTCATTAATTAATTTAGTTAAAAAGTCAGAAATTTATTAAAATATTGCCATTTTTTTTTAATAAAATATATTCATTAATATGTTTTTACTTTATATCAATAATTTTTATTTTAGCTTTTATAAATTTTCAAATTTGTAACAGAAAACACAACATAAGTGAAAATCATCCACAATCGTACATAAACAGCTATAATATTTTTTACTTTAACTGGCCTGAGAATACTTTGCTGACCACCATAACTAATATCATATGCAGCACAATAAAGTAGGCTTTTCTGTGATTTCCTGCAACACGACTGGTCATCATAAAACAATAAAAGTGCCATGTCTCTTTTTATAAACCTGGGGTTGTTTACATTAGGATTTTTTTGTATTTTACTAAATTATCACTAAAAGAAAAGCAATAAATGAGCAAATTAGTAAAATTATTATTTATTTTAACAGAATTAACTAAAATTTTTGTATTAGAAAAATTTTTCAGTTTTATGAATTTTACAGCTCATCATACTAAAATTCTATGTTTTACTTAAAATTTCAGATATAAATTTATCTCACCCCAAAATCAAAATAAGGTTACTAAAATAATAATAGAATAGAAAGCAGAAGCAATAAGATTGGATGAAAAATAATCTAAATTCTACAAATACAATCCATTCTCATTGTCTATTTTTAAACTACAATTTAAATATAAATTTTGATAATTAAAAATTTAGGACCCATCATTGGAAGCTTGCATTTTCAATTAATAAGCATAAAAAAACCACTCTGTGATAGCTGCACTGTGTAACTCAGTATTGAATTTTAAATAAATTTTTTTAATTGTTTTTTCCCACTTCTATGACAAAGACATGTTAAGAAAAAATTCGATTTTTCCAAAAATTTCCAAAATATCATTTATCGAATCTCATAATTGAAATGGGTTTGGTAGATCAGCCTATAAAATCAGCAGGATGAGATAAAAAAAATCCAAATTCTATTGAGCTGTTCAATGTTTGTTTACATGTAATTTAAAAAAATATTTCAGCAACTGTAAAAATTTAGGAACACCATCAAAAGGATGTATTTTCAACAATTACACACAAAAACAAACTGATTTGCAAAAGCTGGATTAATAAAATCAGAATTGAATATTTTATATCATTTTTTTTTTTTGATTGTTTTTTCCACCATCTTGACATCCATAGACAGCAAAAGCACTCAAGTGGTTAACCCATTGATTCATTGAGAAACACTGGACACAAACTAGTTACAAATAGCTAGTTACACCACCATCTTGACATCCATAGACAGCAAAAGCACTCAAGTGGTTAACCCATTGATTCATTGGGAAACACTGGACACAAACTAGTTACAAATAACTAGTTACAAACTAGTTACAAATAGCTAGTTACTAATAATGTATTATCATCCCAATGAGCCTATATAGAACTAAAACATTATATGGACTGTTTATTTTGAAAGTGGTGTAAGTCCATTTTTTTAAAAAACTGAAATATTACATTAATTTAGTGAAAACTTTTTATTTATGTAATATCTCATTGTTTTAAAAAAAATGGACTTACACTACTTTCAAAATAAATGATCCATATAAATATATTTATTCATTCATCATTGCTGATGTATACGATAGAAAATTCAGTAGCTCAATGTGTAGTTCTTTAATTATTTTCTGAATGCTTTTTAAGAATTTGATTTAGAAAAATCATAATTTACAGATTTCGTAAAAATACGTGAAATTTACAGTGATATACAGTGAAATTTTGATGTATTGTTCACGGATGTATTGGTTTTTGGAAACATTGTTTAATTTCTAGGGTTCTTGAATAATCTTATTTAAACAATAAAAATTAAATCCACATCACTCGTTCCTCAGTTTATTGTTTTCTTGCATCTATTGGGTAGAAATTTTTGTCCCAAAAAACATTAATCCCAGACTGTTCATTTTTAAGAAAAATCACACTAAACACACTTTCTTAAAATTTTATTTTCTCTCTTGTAATTAAGAGGTGACTGATATTGCTATCACATCACATCCTTGTCATCATCAATCACTTCTCATGCTCACTGACATCAGAGTGCTAGTAGCGAATCTGCAATCAATCTATATTGTAATAATATAGATTGATGTAGATCTCTTGCGATTAAGTATACTGATTATCAATCTTTATAAGATTGATGATTAATCGCAAGAGATAAAATAAACTTATCAGACTTTGTACAGTTAGCTTTGCAATGTTAGATGAGTCGTACCTGCCAGACAACAAGTTAAAGGGGAAAGATGAAAGATGATGATGGTGAGAATCTAACTTGAATAAACATTTTAGTGTGCATTTTGCCAGAACTACTTCAAGCCTTATGAGCATCTGCATGCAAATATTAACTTTCCTAATACAATCAAACCTTTCTAAGTGGATCCTGGATAAGTGGATAATCCAGTTAAGTGAATCAAATTCTCTAAGTCCCATTTTGATTCCATAGGGTTTAATGTTTAAGGCATCTGGATAAGTGAATACTGCATAAGTGAATACTGCATAAGTGAATAATATCGGTTAAATGAATCAGGATTTTTAACATTAAATAATGTTTATGCTAGGGATATGTACAATTTCAGACAGTAACGGAAGTGAAATGCTAACTGTGATGCAAAATTGAGAGAACTGAAAATTACAAGCATTTTCAAGTTTGTTTTCATAGTATATCTTGAAAACTAAAAATGTTAGACAAACAAAAATTGTTGCCCTTTGAGAACTCTATAAAGATGTCTAATTGAATTTCAAATCTATTTTTAGTTTTTGAGAAATTGAAGTGAAAATCAGGAAATATATTCCTCCGTTACAGAAAATAGTTCCAGTATACTGTACAATATATTTTGCTTCATAAACAATAAAAAATTGAAAATGTAAATCTTTTTATAATTCAAACATATTTCAGATTTCAAAACAAAATTTAACTCAAAAATCAATTACTGATTATTTCCATAACAAATAAATTTTTGAAATATAGATTTTTTAATATAAGTACTATATTTATTCATAGATAATAAAAATATTGTAATAGATTATAAAAATGATGTTTTCTATGTTATATGCAAGCTAATTTATTTACACTGATTAAGTGGATATTCCCTTGTCAGTTAGAAACCGATCCACTTAGAGAGGTTTGATTGTATTAGTTTATTTCAAAATTTGTAAAATTTCAAAACTCTGCAGCACTTTTAAATGCTTAAAAGCATTTGGGCACTGTCGTGTATTACACATCTTGTGCCTATGGATGGCATGGTGCTGCACGTTTTCAGATCTAGTGATTTTTAATGTTTTTTGACGACAAAATATTGTAAAGTTTAAAAAGTAAATCTATTTCAGCAATTATGAACTATCTTTAGTGAAAAACAAAAAGTTACTATTATTGGTACAAGAATTTTGCTATTTTTGCTCTGGAACTTAGCAATTTTCTGTAAACCAGATTTGGCAACATTGCCTACATGCATATTATTTTGTTCTTTCAAAAAGTTGAGTACTGTACATATTACATAGTTTGACATGTCTTCAATCTATTACAGTGCTTTGCATTATTGTTAGTGTTATGTTTTAACCTATATTTCATTTTTTTCATTTTATATAGATTGCCACATATATCATTTTCCCATATTCATAGTTTTTTCAGAAACTCTGATGAAAACAATAAATTGAAGTTTCAGTGTAATATATTTAATAGAAACAGAATTAGTTCTAAACATGTTACAAGAAATCATTCAAATAATAAATGTGATACATATTCTTAATATATGCTCAAAGCATAGCATTGATAAAGATTATGTTATCATCATCATCATCATCATCATCATCTTCAGCCTCATGAATCTCCAAGATTCTTGATTACAAACATATCTCTCCACTCACTCGAATTCTTTGGTTTTTCCTGCCAATTTCTTATGTTCAGTTGCTGGAAGTCTTTCTTGATGTTCTCTTTCCATCTTCAGATCATGCCTCTGGGTCATCTTCTAGTTGGATATTTATTGGATGTTTTCATCACTAGACGATACTCACTCATCTTTTCCAGGTGTCCCAATCATCTGATGTGACTGGCTCTGATCTCACCTATAATTAGTGGCTTCTCATAGAATATATAATATATACAGTTCTTTATTTATTTGTTTTCTCCATTCATCTGTCATAGTATCTTTAATAAGACAAAAAACTTTTTGTAATATTTTATTCTCAAATCATTGCAAGTTGATCTTTTTCTACTTTGGTGATGCTCCATGTTTCTGTTCCATATAACACAAAAGATTATGTAATAGAGATTATAAATAGTTCAATATATCATGGAAAATCCTAGCAATTACAGATATAATGCATATGTAAAGAATAAACAATATATATCACTCCTCCTTTCAAAATTTTATATATATTAAATTTTGAAGGAGTTGTGATATATGACAAGAAAAACCAGTTGCAAATAAACAAAAACAATTCTTGATTAGATAAAATACTGTAGATAAATAGCATATAAAAATACAAAAGATGGGATGATAAAATTAATGTAATACCAAGAATTTATTGCTAATACAGCATAAATTTCATTCTAAAATTTAATACTACTAACTATATTTTTAACTATATATATATATTACCTTATCTTCTTCACTCTGCTGAAGATTAATATTAAGAACATTATGAAGAAATTCTGAAGCATGTAAATATTTCTGAAAGTAAAATATTATAAGTATAAATTGAGGATATTTTCAAATCTGCAAATTATAACAACATTAATTTAAACTTTTAAAAATTAAGGAGAACTGGACTGAGATTCTTCTATAGATTTAACATGGGATAGGAGAATAAAATATATGAAAATAAAGTATATATAATGACTTCTTTTTTATATAGAATTTGGATTATTTTTAATTTAAGAATGAAATGTTAAACCAGATGCATCCTTCCCTGTAAGCATGTGTTTTCTATATGTTCTAATGGTTATTTTGTAAAAATACATTAATTACGATTTCAGTCATTTTTTCCCATTGATAAGTGAAAGTTTTTGAAAAATAGTGATTTGCCTGCCATCTGATGGTCAAAATTATTAGAAAGGCATAGTGCACAGTTTGATATTAGAGCTGAAAATAGTGATTCACGTGTTTAGAAGATAGTATTTGTTGCAGAACTCATTTCGGACGATGTTTGATATGGTTGTAATTAAAATTATTGTGTGATAATGGATAGTGACTTGGTTTAAAAGTGATGGAGAACAGAAAGTATGTTACCAGTCTGAAATAAAATAAATAGCTGTTCACAGTTACTATAGATAATTATGAAACTATATGACAGAATTGCAGGTTTATAATTTTTAATTAAAAGTTGCTCAGTTTAGGATAAATTTTTCACAGAACATATTCACTTTTGTTCCTAAAATAATAAAATTGAATTATTGGCATACGAATAATTTCTCAAAGAAAACAATAATTATTATATAAGTATCTTACTAATAGTAAACAATGCTGTTCTAATAAAATCAACATTTTTCTGAGCAAAACATCAAAATTTATATCAAATTACTTATTATTAAACAACAATGTGTATTGCTTAATAAATATTCTGAATTTATTCAACAATTATTATTATTATTATTATTATTATTATTATTATTATTATTATTATTATTATTATTATTAATAATAAATTATTTATTGGATTATTTTAAAATTCAAGATATAAGAAAGTCACAATGGTGATGTGTTTATATTTATCATTTATAAACAGTTTCTGACATTTAATTAAGACGTTTTTCAACATAAGTACACAATGTAGATACCATAAATTCAAAAGACCTTTTTTTTTGGCAATTATTTTAAAATTTTTTCATGATGATTTTGCAATATAAAAGCATCTGATTTTATAATCAATACTATTAAATCAAAGTTAGTGAATACAATTGAAAAAAAATTTTTGTAACTTTAAAATTTGATAAAGAAGTTATTTTTTACAAGATATTTGTCCTACTTAGATGTGCTTAGTATTTTAATATCCAAAATAAAATTGTTTCGATTCATGATAATTTGCAATTAAGCAATTATTTTGCATGCAATCTTTGTTGTTTATAAAACCTAGATTTCACACAAAATGTTACTTGTTTGCACAAAACCCACATTGAATGGGAAAAGATTTTTCTATCATTGAAGTAAACAATAAATAATTATAGAAAGAAAGATTGAAGTTCATTTGAGCACATGTTCATTTGCACAACCATCACTAAAGAATGAAAAATCATGAATCCATAAGAATGATAAAATTAAACAAGGTATAACAAATGCAACTTATACATATATTGCTTAACTTATGGATCATTTGAATGTAACCGGAATGAAGCCCCATAGTTTTCGGTTTTTAACATAAGAAATTTATTAATATTTGCATTATATATGCATTTGGTAAAATTTACAATATACTAAGATATGTTCAACATTTTGCTGAAAGACACTTTTATAAAACTTTTAAGTGTAAAATTTTTAGAATTGCATTTGATCTTTCATATATATATATTTTTTTTAAATTAACAAATTAAAATTCTATTATATACTATACTCAAATTTCTGTATATAGTATATATGTTCTGTACATTTATATGTTGAACATTTTAATTTTTGTAACTTTAAGCCTCTTTTTTCATATGCTAATTTTTTAATGTAGTTAAATCTTAACTTATATATTTTATAATTCATTTTTTTGTATTTTTATGAAAAGTGGAAAATTCTAGTTTTTAATAAACTGTTTGAAATTATACTATACATTATTCACACATAAGTAGTTCAGTTAATAAGCAATAATGAAAAAAATCAGATATTTCAATAGAAGAATTTTTTATTCCTCCCTTACATTAGGAATTATTTATTGTTATTGAATAATATATAGTGTATACAATATGATGACAATATAACTTTGGTATACAGTATTTAATCATAGTCACAGCAAAAAACAACAACAATGAGATGCGTCTCCTATCATTTGCAGCATCAAACAATTTGGTGGTGGGTAACAGTATTTTTCAACATCCATGCAAACATCAACTTACTTGGCCGAACCCATCTGGTAAAGACTCGGCGATCTTGGACTATGTGTTGATCAACTCCCGTTTCCGATTGACGCTCAAAGGTGTGCTTGCAATGAGGGGACCCAACTGCAGATCAGACCATTATCTTGTCCATGCCAAATTACAATTAAGATTACAATACATGAAGCACAGGGCACCCCTTCCAGTCGAACGGAATTAGGTATGTTTGCAGGACCCAGTACTTAGGCGAAAATTCCAAATCGAGCTATCCAATAAGTTCACAGTGCACAAATCTTCAGATGATATTAATGCAGAAGAAAGACAGTTATCGGAGTCCATCATGAAATGTGCCACCCACTGTGCCCACCCATTCATATGAGAACACAGCTGTGAATCTCAGAAGATTGCCTTGACCTCACTGACAAATGAAAACAAGTAAAACATGTCGATTTTGAAAAAAGAGGTCAGATAGAAGATGAAATTCGAACAAGAAGCTTATTGGGACAATGTCGCGGCCAACATGGTAGTAGTAGTGTCAAGGCATGATTATCGGATAGTTTATCAAACCCTCAAAAGGCTGAGTGATAAAACCAAATCGAGTGATAACATCAAAAAAGAAGATGGCACTTTTGTACATTCTCCTGGTCAATGCCTGCAAAGGTGGAGGAAATTCTTCCATGTACTATACAATCATGATACGCCTCGGGGACCGATGCCAGAACCACCATTTGTTAAACAATCGGAGAATCCATTCCCTGATGGCAATCCAACGATCAACGAAGTGAAGGCAGCAATAAAGCTGCTCCGGTGTGGATCAAGTTACTGTTGAAATGATCAAAGCTGGAGGAGATGTCTAATTGCAATGACTCCACATCCTCCTGACGCATATTTGGCACTCAGAGCACATCCCATCGGCATGGAAGAAGGTGATCGTTGTCCCAATCTTGAAGAAAGGAGATAACCGGGAATGCAAGAATTATTGTGGCATCAGCCTACTCTTGATTGTCGGAAAGGCATTTATAAAGATCATACAATGGAGGTTGCAGGGGTACTGTGAAGAGACAAGCCAAAAAGAGCAAGCAGGATTCAGGCCGCACCAGGGATGCGTTCATCAAATATTTGCCCCTTCGTCAATTAGGGAAAGAAAGAATCAGGTTGGGAAGCAAACAGTCATAGTCTTTATTGATTTCAAGTCTGCATTCGATTGCATCCACTAGTCTGCATTGTGGAGTGCATTATAGAATGAGCATGTGCCACCGAAAATCATTCAGTTTCTCCAAGTGTCTTATGATGGCTAAACCAGCAGTGTACCGATTCGAAACAACTTATCTGAAGAATTTCTGATTCAAACTGGAGTTTGTCAAGGAGATGTCACCTCCCTGCTGCTTTTCAATGTCATGATCAATGTGGTTATGCGAGAAGCTTTTAAAGACAGGCATGGAGTTCGGTACGACGACAACAACTTTTTGACTGACTTGATGTTCGCTGATGACAGTGCCATATTCACCGATACAGATGCGGAAGCAACTGATATTCTTTATGACATCGCCTGCATCTCCCAATCGTATGATTTAAAAATTAATACAGACAAAGCCAAAGTTCTCATAACAGATGGATCACGAGCTTTTTGGGTCTCCAGAATGAATTAATCAAATTCCCATAAAAATCTATGATAAATTGATGATCAGCTAACAAACAATTTGGTAAAGAACATTGTCTTTGAATAGATTGTGTTCGTTAACTGATCACCCATTGTATTACACCATTATCTGTTGTTTATTTGCTCATTCATTATTATTATTAAGGATAGGATCAGAGATATACAAGTGTTATGTATGCAGAATTCATAGGTCCTATACAAGCATCTTGCCTTTATATGTCAGATATTAGTTAGATATTACTAATTATGAATAAATTTATAATTCCAATATAAAGTCCTAATTATTATTAAATAAATTAATAAATAGCAATTAATGATGAAAATCTGCCTCAAGTAATAAGCTGCAATCAGATGCAACTAATGAAATCTATATGAATTTTTAAATTAGAAGAGGATAGATTTGCTTACATGAATTGAAGATTTAATACTTTTCAACAATAACTAAAATTGTTAATTAGTGCTTCTATTATAACATATTTTAAAAATATTTTATAAAAGTTTTGTAGTTTTCTGTAAGAAAAATTTGTTAGAAAGTTAAAGATCTGCATTCTCAACCTGATTAAAATTAAGAAATGGTAATTTGATTATATTTAATATTTTTTCTAAAAAATTTATTTCATAATCCTAACCAACCTAACATGGGTGTGGATTGCTTGCACTAAACATGGGATTGTGGATTTTAGAATGGTTTCACTATTTAGTACTTTTCCCAAAGAAAAATGAGGAAAGTATATATGGGACAATTTTAAAATCCACAAAAAAGACAAATTAACAGATAATAAAACTAAGAAAGAAAATATCTTGTAATTGCACCAGATGTACAGTCTATGACAGAAAGGTTTTGACATCAGCAGAAAAGGTTCGGCTTTCGTACAATACGCAAATACTGATTGAGTCATTACTTCAGTTGTTGATCGTTGTAGGCTACAATTTGGGTTAAACCATTCCATCGGTTGATTAGCAACAGGGAATGGAAGGAATATTGCATATTTAAGGGTTTACATGTAAAAAAAAAGATTTCCTTTCTATGTTTTGTCTTAACTTTTTATTAATACATTAAGTAGCGAAAAAATATTAAGAAATAAATTAGGATCGTAACTTTACTGGCAATAACTGAATTATTAAGTAATTCAGTTATTGCCAGTACGGTATTATAGAATAAAATTATCAGCCAAGTTCGGAAGAATATAACTTTCTTTAAATCTGACAACAAGTTCGGCTAGAACCCCTGCCATGGGGCTGCCTATTGGAACACCTACTGTCTGTAAATATATAGTATGATTGTAAACGAAATAAGATTTATGGACCATTAAGTGACATATATTTCTAATGATCTCCGGATGGCATTGAGACTCTGGTAGATAGAATTATTTACATTAGTTTATCTCCTGCCATAGTGCTAAGAGTTTATTATACTTTACTTAATGTTGGCAGTGTACATGTTTATTTCGTTCCATATATAGGTACTTCTTATATACTTTTTTATATTATAAAAAAGTATATAAGAAGAGTATTTAAGAAGAGCATAAGTAAATAACTTTAGATGGATTCTCAAGAATCAAGTACAAAAAACAGAACACACAAAACTTCCCCTTGAGAATGTAGTTGCAATTATAGGGGATCTTAGTATACCTATGTATGTTGAAGAAGTAATTAGGAAAGGTCCGACAATGCTAATCCTCCAACATAGCAATTGTATAAAGCAACATTTCTCAAACTTTTTTCATTCACAATCCCATTTTTCATTATGAGATTTTTTGCCACCCCAGGTATTAAATATGAAATAAATCATACAAGTACATAAATTATTACACACTTATTAAGATGAACACAATCAACCAACTACACTGAAAATTTATAACACACTTATTAAGATGAACACAATCAACCAACTACACTGAAAATTCATGTGTTGTCATACGTTAAATATTGGGCAAAGTATTAAATATGGAATAAAACATATAAGTATATAAATCATTTACTTCAGATGAACACAATCAGCCAACTACACTGAAAATTCATATGTTGTCATAAGAACACAATCAGCCAACTACACTGAAAATACATATGTTGTCATACATTTAAAACGTACAAGTATATAAGTCATTTACACACTTATTAAGATGAACACAACAGAACTACATTGAAAATACATATGTTGTCATACGTTAAATATTGGACGTTAGACTGAAAATACATATGTTGTCATACGTTAAATATTGGGTGTTTGTGAAGTTACATATAAATGAAATTCAAGTGTTTGAATTTAATTTTTGCGACCCCAGCATTTCGCTTCGCAACCCCAAATGAGGTCGCGACCCATAGTTTGAGAAGCCCTGGTATAAAGGATGTTCCCATGATAGAAACATTATTGAAGCATTTGAATTTAAAAGTTAGGAAAGAGATGGTGCAAAGTCGCAAATTTTAACGAAGATCAATAATACAATGTCTAACTAATCCTAACGGTTAACGACTCTGCAAATTCCAGAGTTCGGCCTGAGCTCAGGTCTTAAACTAATTCTAACTTAAAATATAATTAACTACAAACAATCTAACAGCAACGTAATGTCTAACTGACGAAACAAAACTGGAAATCGGAACTTACCACTAAAAGTACCAATTAAGTGTTAGAACTAGAATGAACAATGGTGTTGCAAACTTATGCTAATAAATTGAAAAAAAATTCTCAAACAAGTTAGATAATAAAAAATAGAAAATTTATTAGACTCAAAACACTTACAAAAATGTTAATAAATGCTTTATTGAAACTATAATAAAGCAACAATTAATTAATCAACAAAACTTGTTTAATCCAACTGAAATATCAACAATCAACTATTCACAAGAAATAAACCTTAAATACTACTTAAATGTACTACCTCCACCACCGATACAAACTTCAAACAATCATAGACCTTTACAAGAATTCCAATGTCACTTAGCCAACCTTACGTTGATACACCACCTCTCTGAGTTGTCTGTTTCGTTGTCTTTTATATCCGAGTCATACAAAAATATTAACGAAAGATTCATAAAATTCATTTTATTATCAGAAAACTCAATATATTATTATTATTTTACAATCAATTCTCGTTATTCGTGGATTCCATATTCGCGTATTCAACTATTCGCGAAAATTTATTTGTAACTACAAAATTGGTATTTGCGGAGCTTTCAGGCTTATTCGTGGACTCTTGCTGAGCAGCAAAATACTATTACCAATGTAAACACTCTCTCTCTCTTTTTCTCTCTCTAATAAAGGAAGTTGTTTATTACCAAATGTAATCTCTGAATTAGTTTGCCAAAAAATTTTTCATTACCTGTCTTTGCTCACTCCACAGACGGTAAGTAGGCCAAAATCCTGTTTATATCGTCTGCAGGTCTCATAGAAAAATGTGCCCTTATGCTTGAATGCAACCTCAAATTTAGGCATTTAACTTCCTGCGCATTTGCTCCTTATGCTGAAATTTTAGAAGATCTGAGACAAAAAGCAAAACAGACAATGCTGATGCAGTTTTTCGATGCAGTTTTTCAACGCAGTTTAGAAAGATAATGTGTCAGCTATCACATCAAACATCTTGCAACATAAAAAAACTACCAATTAAAAAATAAGATTTTATTTACTACATAGTTAATGTTTAAAAAAATTAAATAAAGATTACTGTAATTATAATACCGTATATAGTACTATACATTGTATACACAGGTAGGCCTCGATTAGTGCGAGTTCAAATAATGCGATATTCAATTAGAGCGACTTATAAAAATGATACCGTTTTTCAGTTTGTGCTAGCAAATATTCGATTAATGCGAGTTATAAGCTTAGACCAGTCTTACTAAGAAAGGTCCGTCCCCTTTTATGATGTCAATTAACAAATTAATGTTAATTTTCGGTTAGTAAAATCGAACGAGGAACAGTCCAAGAACAGACACTTGGCTTTAAGGGGTGAAACACCAGAAAGATGGGCTTTTTGCCGTTAGCTATTTAACATTACTATTATTCAGCTTTGTTATTGTATACATACAGTATAGTACAGAATTTTCTCTTTTAAAAAGTATCGAAATGGATGAAAGGAAAAACACTTTTGATGATAAAAATGGAAACAAAAAAAGAAGTTAGTAATTTTGCTAGAGCAAAAAATGGATGTGATTGAGCGACATAAAAGAGGCGCTCAACTTCCGCTTTTGATTTGGTGGTTGACTTGATGATGGTATGAGATGCAATTCCTGGTAAGTTATTAATTTTGATGATGAACAGCAATTTAAAATATGAAAATGAATATTTCTAAAACAGTTAGTATTGTGGTTATTCATCATACGAGAATCGACTGTATATTAACTATAAAATAATAATTATATTAATAAATTATTATTATTATTTTACAAATAAAAATTATATAGATTTCAATGTCAATGATGCTGAAGTGTTCTTGTTATTGATGGTAAATGCAGAATTGCCTAATGCTTTTATATATGTTTATAACAAATATCGTTTATGCATACTATATATACACTGAGTGGCCAGTTTATTAGGAACACCCACGACTATGCAAATGTGTTGGCCTAGCAATTGCTATGTATCAGGTGGTCACATGGCAGTTGGTACCCATATAAAGTGCTTAACACACCTGTCAACTGGTAGTGGTTTGACCGTCATCATGGGAAAAACAAAGGATCTGAGCAACTTTGAGCACAGGATGATAGTTGGTGCTCGTCGAGGTGGACTGAGTATTTCCGAAACCGCACGTCTGCTAAACTTTTCCCAAACAACCATTTCAAGGGTTTACCAGGACTGGTTAAACAACCGAAAAACAACCAGCCAGAGACAAGCCTGTGGTTGCAAACGACTCCGTGATCCAAGGGGTGAGTATAGATTGGGAATGCTTGTTCGTGCGAAAAGAAACGTTTTGACTCGTCAACTGACCTTGGACTATAACACTGGACAGCTCTGAATGTACTACACACCGTACATTGGCAAGGATGGACTACGAAAGCAGATGGCCAGTTCGGGTACCTTTGATCTCAACCCAAAACCACAAAAATGTCTCCAATTTGCCCATGATCACCAACACTGGACCATCGACAACTGGAAGAAGGTGTGCTGGTTGGATGAATCCTGCTTCCTATTACACCATGCAGATGGGCAATACAGAATCTGGAGAAAACAACACGAAACAATGGACCCCTCCTGTCAGGTTTCCACTGTTCATGCTGGTGGAGGTAGTGTAATAATCTGGGGAATGTTTTGTTGGCATATTCTTGGTCTGCTGATACCTGTAGAACACCGCCTTAATGGTCAGGACTACCTCAAAATTGTCGCCGACCAGGTTCATCCCTTCATAGCTACTGTGTTCCCTCCATCAGAAGGATACTTCCAGCAGGACAATGTTCCATGTCACAAGGCTCGTATCATCATGGAGTGGTTCCAGGAACACGATAATGAATTCAACTTACTCCACTGGCCACCACAGTCCCCGGATTTGAACCCAATAGAACATCTTTGGGATGAGGTGGAATGGGTTCTTCGAGGCATGGATCCACCACCATCCAATAAGCATCAATTGGGAGCAGCAGTTGCATCCGCATGGACAAATATCACGGAACAATGCTTTCAGAGACTAATAGAATCCATGCCGCAGCGCATTCATGCTGTTATAACTGCTAGGGGTGGGCCAACATAGTATTAGTGGGATGTTCCTAATAAACTGGCCACTTAGTGTATGTATATTCATTAAAATATTGTAGTATTTTTATATTTGAATAACATTAAAGCTTTAAAATTTATGATATAATGAAAATTATAGTAATAATTAAATGTCAAAAACAACAGATGTAGACTCGTTTCAATCCAATGTTTGTCAGATAGTTGTATAGTATAGAACAGTATTTTTAAATATTTAAGATAATTTTAATTTTTTTAATTTTTAGGAAATTCTTTTATAATAGGAAGGATAGTAATAAATGCACTACTGCATTACAGTGAATCATTCCACACTAAATCCTCAGGCACAAATTATAAACTACCTGTGTGAAGTTGGCCTCCACTTTTGAATTTTGAATTTTTTTTCTTTTGCACTTGTTTGCACCTTGTTAGCACCTTTTGTATTTTTAATATTTTTATTTGCACCCTCATTGTTTGGCCTCCCAGAGCCAAAAAAAAATTTGGGGGCTAACTTCACATTGGCCCCCAGTTTTGAATTTTTTTCTTTTGCACTCATTAGGAAATCATTAGCACCTTCTGCACTTTTAATATTTTCATTTGCACCCCCCACCGTTTGCCCCCAGAGCCAAAACAAAATCTAGGCCCTGCCCCCCCAGTTTCGAATTTTTTCTTTTGCACTCGTTAGGAAATCTTTAGCACCTTTTGCACTTTTAATAATTTTAAACAATATATACCAGGGATTCCCAACCTTTTTCTTGCATCGACCCCTGTTAAAAAAATGGTTTTCTTCATCATACACACATAATCATAATATAAATAATTGCACATAACCTAAAGATAATAATTCAGACTAAGAATATGAACAAAAGTTTTGAAATAAATGGTTTATTAATTTATGTTTTACTATTTTTTGCAATGGCTGAGCTTGATGTATTGATGCAAATTTTTAAATATTTGGCATAAAATTGCTTAACTTAATTCTTAAATCATCTCGTTCAAAAATATTCAACCTATTTCTTGTTTTTCGTAGTAAATTATTGACTTACTAAAGCCATTCCACTAAGGTAAGAAGAGGGAAAAATCAATAATGCTGGTTCGGTAACAATTTTTTTAGGGGATATTTCTCTTGGATGACTTTTAAATTCCAAAACTTAGCATGCCCATGTGTTTCAAATAA
>AYEL01088999.1:0-16475 GCA_000484575.1 Olivierus martensii | reverse complement strand
ATTTTTAATAATATATTATTTAAATACATTTTAGATTCAAAATAATATGATATACAAAAAATATAATTACAATAATTGAGTAACAAATTTAATTAATTCTGCAGGAAGAGATCTTATATTTCACTGTATTATTGACTAGCTACTGTAAATTATTAATTCTATATTGTAGTTAATAAAAATACAGTAGAAAATAATTTCTGCAAATTTCAACAATAAAAATTTTACATTCTTAAGATATGTAAATATTTTATAAAAATATGATAATTTTAAATCACATAAGTAATTTTATAACAATGATTTAACAATGCATTTATGGAACATAAGTTCTTACTAAATACATGTTTAGGACAAAGATATCACAGTCTCTACATAATCTTTAGGTATAAAATAATATATTTGTTTATGACTTGAAATTATCTTTTTTAATAGACATCTAAATTAAAATTATCCTAATTTTTCAGATTACAAGTACATATAAAAAGATTTTACATAGTACAAATTTATTAAAAAATTATGACTTTTTTCTAATATAATTCACATTTAAACTGTTCACATAGATATATAGAATCTTTAAATCTTAAAAATAAATGTAAATCAAAATTGATAAATAAAATATCTTCTCAGTCCATTCATCATCTCATCCTGCTAGCTATAAACTCAAAAGAAAATCCTTATGTAGGAAAATCAAGAGATTTACTTTGAAAAAACTTTGTTTGCAGTTCTTTAATTTTTTTAAAAATTAATACAGTCAAACCTTGATAAGATGCCACCATCCATTTGGAGACAATTTTGGTGGCTAATCGGGGTTGGTGGTTTATTGAAACACATAGTATAGAAATGAAAATGAACTCTGAATTTATTAAATTTAATAAAATTCAGTACATTTATATTTAGCATCCAAACTTATAATTTCTAAAAACTGGGGACAATTTTGGCGGCTAATCGGGGTTGGCGGTTTATCGAAAACACATGCGTGATGTAGAAATGATAATAAACTCCAAATTTATTAAATTTAATAAAATACAGTACATTTATATTTAGCATCCAAACTACATTTCTAAAACGCTGCATTCTTTACAGCAGAGGTTCCCAAAGTGTGGCCTGCAAACCCTAGAAATGTAGCCTGCGATGCCAGATCATCCGCAATCTTGAATTCATAGAAATAATTTAATTTTTTGCAAATTTAGCATCCAAACTACATTTCTAAAACGCTGCATTCTTTACAGCAGAGGTTCCCAAAGGGTGGCCTGCAAACCCTAAAAATGCAGCCTGCGATGCCAGATCATCCGTGATCTTGAATTCATAGAAATAATTTAATTTTTGCAAAAAAAATAAATAAATTATTTTTACAAAAAACTAATTTATTTATTTTTACAAAAAATTGTTCGGTTGGTCTCGGCATTCCTGCTGAACCGCTCTTCCGATCTGTTCAGTTAAAAATTACATGTATAAGTGCTTCCAAATATGTTTTCATTATTTGGAAGCACTAATATATAATAAGTGCTTCCAAATATGTTTTCATTATTTGGAAGCACTTATATATATGAAGGTATAAGTGCTTCCAAATATGTTTTCATTATTTGGAAGCACATATATGTGTGAGGTTCTGGAGATCCCCAAACGGCATTCTCTTGTCTTATAGAAATAATAAAAAATTATGTTAAAATTTAAATTAAAAATTAAACGAAAAATTTGTTTAAAAATTATAATTAATTAATAAAGACCGATCAAGATAACATTAACAGGGAACTTCGAATAAGTTCGCTAGTTCCTTGTCCATCCGTGGGAAAGTTCCTTCTCCAGATGGATGGAAAGAATAAATAAATACGAGTTCCGTATCCAAGAGAGGGGTCAGACATCAGTCAGTTTAGTCCGAGAGGATAAGAGTAGTAGTCTTGGAGAGAAGAGAATCAGAAATAGAAGTTCGTAATTTGGAAAAGCTACAACAGGACAATGTAAAGTTTTTACAACGGGAGTTAAACCCACCCCGTCAGCGATAAAATAAATAAATTATTTTTACAAAAAACTAATTTATTTATTTTTACAAAAAATTGTTCAGTTAAAAAAATACATGTATGTGTGCTTCCAAATATGTTTTCATTATTTGGAAGCACATATATGAGAAAAGACTTTCTCAATCATGAGTCCAAATTGAGATCAAAATTATTGATGAACTTTTACAAGCAGTGTTAAGAATACATTTAACCAACTTAGAATCAAGACTCAATGATATTATTAAAAAAAGACAACAACTGCATAAGTCGCACACTAAAGATTGATGAATTTATTTTTTTCTTTGAAATTATTGAATATTTAGTTATTTTTTTTTATTATTTTTGAATTGTGTTATTTTAAACAGTTTGTAATAAAAGTAATTATTGTCATAAATAAAGAATGATTATGCTATAAAATTAGTATAAATTTTTTCCCTTGTGTCTAATTTTTTATCGATTTGAACATATTTTTCCATAACACTTTTTTTTGGCCTGCCAAATATTTTGGTATTTACAATTTGGCCCATCTAAGCAAACTTTGGAAATCCTTGCTTTATAGTATAATATACATAACCTGTATGTACAGTATTACATAGAAAACATGTCCATCTGCTGTTCTGATCTACATGTACATTGTGTTTATAGAGAACTCAAAATAGAGACTGAGTTCTCTGTAAAACACAGTGCTTACTGTACAGTAGCCTCATTTGATCGGTACGCAATAAATGATGGAAACAATCTGGTTCTTATGATCTTAAATTTTCTACAACCTAGATATGAACTAGGTTTAAAGAGATACTTGATTAACTGTTAAAACTCCATCTCTCCCACCCAACTGGTTACAAATGAATCTAGATTAATACTGTATATACAGTACTGATGAACTTTGGGATATAAGTCATCTTTCATGACCCTGATGGATTAACGAGGATAAATATAATACCAAAAAGAATATTTGTTTAGACGTTTCTACTGGTGGATGGCGTCTTATCAGGGTTTGCCTATTCCATTAACATAGGGAAGATCCATTCTGCCAAATTTCTTGGCAGTCAGTGAGGGTGGCAGCTTAACAGAGGCATCTTATCAGGGTTTGACTGTAATTATGTTTTTATATTTGAAGATATTATGAGTTCAAGTAGTGATAATTCAATAGTAAAATTAAGTAACAAGTCAATAATCATATCTAAAATAGTCTGCAAAATTTATACAATACAGAGAAGAATGCTTATTACTTAAAATATTTGCAGTAAACTATAAATTATTGTGCACTTTATTTCAAGATTCTTTTCAATCTTATTAATTTTAAAGTAAATATTTAATTGAGAAAACAACACCAAAAAAATAAGAAACATTCCCTCTTATTCACATATTAAGTTTCTGATCTGAGAAATTAATATTAAAACATAGGTATTTTAATCTTTAAAACAGCAATCCTCAAACTATGGCTCATGAACATTTTATTCAGATTTTTATAAGAGATATTTTTTGTTTGTTTATTATTATTTTGTTAACCTTTTCATTTAAATTCTTACAGTTATGTGCATACCTGTATAGACATTTTATTAAAATATTATCATTTTAAATTTTTAATAGGTCTAGTTGAATGTGGTCCCTTCTTGAAAAGTTTGGGGAATCCTGCTTTAAAGAAAAATTTATTATGCCTGAATATTTCAATATCAATTAAATTTAATTCTCTTTGAAAATTTTTATCAAAACTTCTAATCATTATTTTCACACAGATTAAAAAGAATGCAAATAAAACAAAATTTATATATTAAGTAATTATTTTAAACCTCTACAATAAAATCTTCAATTCTGTATCAAGAAATCATAAAGAAAAAACAATTATCAAATCAAATTAATCATAATCAAACAGAAATTTAATAAGTATTAATGGTTTAAGTTTTTTTTTATTTGTTTAAACAGATAACTAAAATTAGTTCAGTTATTAAATTATAGATGGTAACAATCTTAATTTCAAATTTTCATTTACATAAAAATTCCAAATTCTAGTTTCGAATATATATGTTATATATACAAGTTTAAATAATCTAGTTATAAAAATATTTCCATAATTTATTATATTTTTTAAAGTGAACTATTTTTACAAAGTCATTTATATATAGAAATATTATCTTTAGAATTAGCTATTATAATTTTTTGAGAAAATGATATATAATAATATCATCTTAATTTGGCTTTAATTATGCTTCCTTGTTGATAATTAAAATAGTATATTTTAAAAAGGTTTCTTCTGTGTATTCTATAGTCAAAATAAACAAAATTTTCTATATAAACATATAGCTCTAATCAATTCATTACAGAGATATGGCTTAATCTGATAGCCATGTGGCAAAACAATTATCACCTTGAAGAATTAGATTCAATTTCAGGTTTTATACTTCCAAGTTTGTAAGAAGTGATAAGGATCTGACTGATTTAGTCAATAAGAATAAAGTGTGTTCCCAGCATCACGACATGTGGAATGATCTATGGAATGTCATTGCAGCATCTAGATTAGATTGGATTAGATTAGATTCATGAATTCCTGAAATATGCCACTGTATTCATAATTCACCTAGCATGTTTCAGGAATTCATGGCACAATAGGGTTCAGTATTGCCTTGAATATAATAGGGGCCAGTTTTGAACAACTACTGTAAAATGTATTTGAATGAGTATGCAATGTTTAAATTAATTCCAATAAAGGTAAAAGTATAGTGATTTTCTTTTTTTTCACTGCTATATCTCTTGCCATATCTTCATAACAAAGTGGTTAAAGCTATATGTTTATATAGAAGATTTTCTTTGTTTTTAATTGTACAATATCATACACCTGTTTGTTGTATGAAATTCAAACACACCATATACATATAAAATTATAATTTCTTAAAACTTTGTTCATAAAAAATTTATTAGTAGTCACAAAAACCCATAAAGTGAACACATGCTATTATTTTTGTAATATAACATAATTATTCTCTTCTACAATGCTGCCAAAAAATTATATAATAATTTACTCCTAATATTTTACAAACCTATATAATTGCTACTCTAATTTTTCCAATTTATAGAAAACGTTTTATGCAGTTATAATCTCCTGCTTTCTCAGTATACTAAAATTTGCCATAAGTTGTATATGCTGGAGTTATCTAGTTTATGAAAATGAATGTTTGTTACTGTTACTGGTAAAATCATCTTTCACTAATTAATGCATATTCGGATATAATGCTCGCCATAAAAGCAAATTAAGATTTCAGTTGCTAAAGTTACTAGAAAGTTATTGCCATTTTGATGCTGCTTTAAAATATAGTAGTCCATCAAAAACTTATAGCAAATAAATTTAGCAAAATATATATCAAATTAGATGAAGTCAAACAGCTCTCAAAAGAACAGGAAGATACACTATATTCTACTGTATGCATATTAGAGAATGCCATCAAACTATCTTGCATAACTGTTCTAAGATATCTTAATTCAGCCAGCTGCATTGTTAGACAATTTTAGAAAAGGACTAGTATTAGTTATTGCTATTATTACTAAATATTGATTATCTGGAATTGTCAGAACATTTCTAAAATTGTCACTGAAATATAAAAATAAGTTTTGAAAGAAAATGATTTTACAGTAAAGAATGAAATATCTCAAAAAATATTTATTATTTCAATTAAAAGATACATATTAATGACGAATATTCTTGCTTATTATATAATGCATAACATACATTATATGCTAATTTTACACTTCGCTTGAAATCAAGCATTCCAGAGATTCAATTGAGGTAGCATCTGCATTAATACATTACTTATAAAATTTAGTTCCTGATGGAATAGAAGTCCATTTATATAATGATAGTGTAGCATCACAAAATAAAAATTCTACAGTTATTGCCATATTAAGTGGATATATAATGACTACAAAGTGGAAGAAATTAGAGCATATTTTCCTGGTGAGAGGGCACAGCTACATCCCACCAGATCAAATGTTTGGGCATGTGGAGAAAGAGCTGCATAGGAATGAGGTGTTACTAACACCTGGAGATTACCATAAAATATTTCAGAATCATAGAACTAATGAAAAAAAAAAATTATAATAATGTGATTAAAAAATTAAAGATTAGAAATAAGTTGCAAAAAAGTATCTGAAAACAGTACTTCCTTTCCAAATATAACAAGAAAAAGTAATCAGTTATTCACAAGACAGATCTCAAAAAATTAAGATTGGTGTCTGAAATCTGTATGATTCGGATGAAACATTTTACTGTATCCTCAAAAGAGGAAAAATGTGGATGAACTAAAAATTCTCATGAGATTGAACCATCCAGCAAAGTCTCTAAAAGAAGCAAAAAATGTTAAAAAGCTGCTTAAATGCTTCGGGAGGTAATACTTCGTTGTACCTCCCAAAGCAAAAGATTTCTAGAAAACTATTACTGCTTCTTCCAGTTCCAGTAGAAAGGAAATGATTCAGCATATTATCCAGATGAACCAGCAAAATAGTTATATCTATGTATATAAAATTTTGTCATGATTTATATTACTTCAGTTTGATTTTAAAGTTTACTGTCTGTATTTATTTTCAAATGTATACCAGAATTTTCACGTCTAAAGATAGGCAAAGTTCAAACGTTTATGTTTTACTATTTTAACATTTAAACTAAATCAAAATAATTTAGTTTTTTCTTTAATGAAGAATAAGTGTAATTGAAAACATGTTCAGTCTCTGGAATTAGCAAAGTTTCCATTAACACCATTATATTTAGTCATTGTGTATTTAAAAACTAATGATAACTGATTTAAAGATTCTACTGAGAAGTGCATGCATATGAATTGGAAACAGATATCTAGTGGTAAATAATCATTCACTTTTAAATACTTTCTCAATTCATATTTTGCTTTTCCTGAAAATTAACAAAAATAGACTGAACATGTTTTGTAATCACATTTCAATTATATATGTGAGGGTTAATTTCTTAATCTTTTGTGCATATACACAAAAGATTGATAAGATCTAATGATTTTTTTAAATTATTAAAACAAAAAGCAGAATTATGTTAATTTATTCAATCATTATTAAAGTAGAAATAATAAATAAATATACGGCAGCATTATCTAATGATCATAACTGGAAACAGGTAAAATCATTTTTTTTTTAAATTTTGTTCATTATTATTTTATACTGTACTACAGGTTTTCCTCTAGTTATGAACATATCTGAGCTTTATTCTTAAATCAAAAAGAATTTAACTCAAACTACACTGAACACAGAGCAGGTTCAATCAATAATATATGGCATCTGTGGCCATTTATGAAAAACATTGCACTGCAGAACTGGTGTGGTGAATATTTGCAGAGTGAGTAAAGATGTCAGCATGGATGCCTCAGCAGAAAATGTTCTATGTTCTTTCATTGATGGAAATGAAATCTTTAAAGCTTGTGAAATGTGCATTTCGGTGTGAGTTTAACCTTGGATATCACAACGATGTTCCCACCTATGGGTAATAAATAATAATTTTAAATAGGTGGAAACATCATTGTGATATTCAAGGTTATGTAAACATCATTAAATGGGAAAAGCAGTTATGAAAAAAAGACATTCTTGTATCCATGTGTGAAAAACATTCAAAATGGAGAGTGTTTAAGGAAAATGTAGAAAGGATTCTTACAACATTCAAAAGAAGCCCAAGGAAGTCTATTCAGCACACAAGTTTGGAGCTTGGCATTCCTCAATCTATGATGTTGTCCACAAACATTTGGTCTACAAGTCTATAAAATTCAGATGCACAAACAAATCTATCTCCAGGACAGACATAAACAACAGTCATTTACAGAAGAAATGTTAGCCAAAATTGAAGAGAAGATTCTACTGTAGATGCAGTGTGCTTCCCTGACAAAGCAACTGGGAAAGTAAATAAGTACAACTGTTGCTTACCTCATCTTCTTCCTGGAATCATTTTCCAACAGGATAGGACTCATTTTGTGATCCAGGTATGCAATTTCTAAATAGGCAGTATTCTGGACAGTTGATTGGAAGAGGTTCTCAACCACTTGCTTGGCCTCCACATTTGCCACATCTTACCCCATTGGACATTTTCCTGTAGGATCACGTGAAGATCCAAATGTATCACACATCTATGCAAAATTCAAATGATCTGCAACACAGAATTTGTCAGACTATCAATCATAATCATATCATAAATATTGTTGAACACTTTGTTGAAGATGGAATACAGGTTAGACATCTGCCACATCACTGGGGGCATAGACATCAGACATCAAAGTTATTTGAGTATAACACAAAAATATATATATTTATATATCAGAAAACACCAAGATTTCCATTAAATTACAGTAACTTTCAAAATAATGCTGTTCTTTGTAAAACCTTTTAAGTAACCTTGTATAATTAGCAATGCATTATTATTTAATCATCTGAAATAAATAACCAATTATAAAGATAAGGAATTTTAGAAAAATTATGAAAATAAAATGAATGATTGTAGATACAGATGTTCATAACTAGAACATCTATATATTTAAAACATCTATATACTACTGTAGTATGAAGTAAAAAGAATTTAGACTTAGAAAATTTCATGCATTACAGAAGGAACTATTGAAAACTTTTTATTGTATGAATATAGGCTTATCATATCTCCTGATTAAGTATAATTATAATTTCTATAATAAAATTCAATTTTTATTGAATTCAACAAGAAAAATATTGTTTATTCCCAAATGATCATGCTGAATCACTTAAAATTATCTAATACTGATACCTATACTTTTTTTAATTGCCACACATTATCTTTCATCAGTTTTCCAATTTCCACAATATTAACATCATTAACTGTACTGTAAAATTGATCACTGCATTGATCATCATCTAAGCTTGTTTGTCAATCTTTAAATTGATCAATTCATAGAAAAACAGTACTTTTTGATTCTGTAGACTTATCAAAACAACCTGCAAATACTGAACAACTTCTAATAATACCTACAATCATTCATTTTATTTTCACACTTTTTAGCAAAATAATTTTGCAGAAACATTTGTCCTTCCACAAAAATAATTATTATTTTGAGATATTTTTTAGTCTCTTCTGTGGATTCAATTTTAATGCTTGTAATGTAACACTATTCATTGAGTAACCGAAGCAATCTGGTTATCATTTCATATGTTTAACTTTTGTTTTTATTTATGTATCATGTAATTTTTTTTATTCTTTAACAGAAAAATTCAGTTTGTTGTACAATATCTTTTATTATTAAAAACCTCAATTTGAAAGATAAAAATTTATTGCAAAATAATAATGAATTGAGAATATTTCAGAATAATAACCTTTTCTCTTATGTTACTTTTAACTACATATTTGTATATATCATTTTTTTATTATGTAGATTAAAAGTATCTATAATTAAAAAATTGTAATTTTCCCTAAATAATTACTAACAAATACATAATTAGTTATGAAAATGGAGAATACATTAGATATTATAACTAATTTATAATACATTAGTTATGAAAATATAAGATATCTTATAGTGAAAACAAGCTAGTTCCTTTTATTGCATAAAATATATAGGTAGTTCTCAGTTTATGAGTTTTTTCAAATATAAAGTATCAAAAATATGAACAGTAATTGCAATAAATAAATGTTAAACATTCATAAAAAGATATTTCACTGCTATATAATACAGTATGACTGGATTTGTAGCAGAAACACCATTGTGTTATAAAATTAAAAAAAAAATCGAAATGGCCAAAAAATAATAGTAGTATGTCCTCTAGTCTTACCAGCATATTATGTAAATAATTTCCATTCTTAATTTCCTCCTAAAACAGTAGTTCACCTGCATTAAAACTCATCTACTTATCTATCAATAAAAATGAAAAATAAAAATTCTTTAACATTTATATGACAAATAATTTCATTATTATAATTTGATTTTAAAGGCTATATTTTTCATTTATTTAAAAAAAATTATTATTTAATCATAAAATTAAGTAAAGGCTAATAAATCAATAGTTTATTTGGTCAAATTGTATTGCTGAGAACAAAACTTGATTTTAACATTACATATATGGGAAATTGATTCTTGTTTTTTGAATTCTTATTTCGCAAGCAATTTCCAGGTCCAAATTAATTTGTAAAATCAGAACTACCTATATCTGTCTTGTAGTTTTAAATATTTTATGTCATTATTATAAGTTTATTGCTATAAATTACAAATTATGAGCAAAACAGGATTTATTAGGTATAAAAATAGTTAATATTACTATCATCTACAGCATTAAAAAACTTCTCATTAAATTTTAAAATTTGAATCAGATAACAAAATTTTCAAAATTTTTATCACCACATTTAATTCATTGTATTAAAAAAGGTAAAATTGTGTTGTAGCCAACATGAAATAATCAATCTGTATCATTATTATATATATTTAATTATTTGTGACAAAAATAATTCAATTATTATTTATATAAAATATATAAATGTATATATGTATACACTTTATACATAAACTTTTAAAAAATCTAATGAATATTTTTCAGTCATTAATTTAATATTTTCTTTTAAAAAGTTTATAAAGATATATTTATTATTTTAACTAAATAAATTATTCTATTGTCAATCAATTAAAAATCTAGAAGATAATTAAAGCCAATCATTCTTTACACAGTTTATTAAAAATATCAACATTTTATTATAAAATAATCAGCAGATAAATTGTTTATGAAATTTATCAATTTAATATCCTAATATTTCAATACAGTTAAAGAAGTTTTGGACATTTTTTAAAAAATTAAAAAATTACTGAATTTATAAATAGATTATTATTATATATCAGGGTGGCCAACAGGTCGATCGCGATCAACTGGTCGATCGTGGGACAATTTTTAGTTGCTCTTCATAAGTTATCGGACAAATCTCTTACTGCATAGTGCCTTCTTTAGACAAACTAAAGCCAAAATTTCGCTTTATTGCTGAGTATGGCCCAAAACAGAATAGCCAGTAGCAGCAGAGCATTTAGACAAAATTCTAAATTTGCTGACAATGCCAACATGGCACCTATGAATTGAGAGTTGTGAGAATTGAAATGAAGTGTTGTGTTTAGATTTATGAGTAAAGTAAAAGAAAAAAACAGTGGCCGCTGCTGGATATCTCGTTTTGGGCTAATGTCTTTTTGGGATATATGGTTTTGGGCTCCTATCTCTACTCTCACCATCAAACGAAGAATTTCAAAGGTAGATCGCGAACTCATTTTTAACATATAAAGTCGATCTTAATGACAAACAAGTTGGCCACCCCTGTTATATATATATATAAAATATCCAAAAATAAAAAACCATTAATTAAAACCTTTACTAATATTTAGATTATAGATTGATATGTTTTAATATATTTTGTTAAAAACTGCTTATTTTATTTTACTATATAATCTATCAAATCTCATAAAATATTGCTTATAAAATATACATAGTATACATATTTGGCAACATCAGAATGATGAATTAAAATTGTTTTGATATTTCCATATAATTCAATAAGGATATAAAAGTAATTTTTAAAGTACACACAAAAAAAATTCTGTATAAGAAAATTTATAAACTAGAAGAATGTAACTTACTATACCAGGAAAAAAGATAATGAATTAATTTTTAAAGGATAAATATAAACTAAAATGCTGTTTATTTGATTGCCAAATAATCAAATTGCAAAATTCATTGTTAGAATTCAGATTTAGAGTATGGTAAGTAAACTATTAGGAATAGAACATTATCTGAAATCAGGTACTATTAGTTTTAAAATTTTAATATAAAGCATAATTTTGATACTGTTAACTATTTTGTGAAGGATAACTGATTGTGTAATTTGTTTTGTTGAAACAAAATTTTCATATAATACATTTATAATCTGTTTATTTTATAATTATTATTGTAATATTAAAACAAATATTTGTTAATGTTTAAATAAAAAATTCAAAATAATTGCAAATTAATGTTTAAATAAAAAATTCAAAATAATTGCAAATGCTAGCTTTATCTCAATTTGCTGCCGCTAAAAATTTTATAGAATTTATATTAAATAATATTTTTAAAGAATACCAATTAAGGCAAAATGAAGTTATATAATTACAAGAGAAGTCAATATTGGACAGTGTCTAATATTACCTGATTTATTTCTGATATTATAAACTATAGAATATAACAATCAATCAATTAGTCATTTAGAGATAAATTATTCAAATTATCAAATACTTATCAAAATGACCCTAGTAATAATTTAGATTGAAAAAAATTCAAATCAATCATTAAAGATAGTTCTATTACAATTAAATTATAATTTTATTTATTTATTAATATATAAATAAAATTAGTCCTGATAAAAAAAATTAAACCAGAGATCTTCAGAATAACATCCTGAACACTTACTAGCTGGACTCAGGACAACAGATAATGTTTCTTCTTCAGACAATTTATATATTGAACTGTAGGCAATTACATAAATGGGACTAAATAAGTTACAAGCTGCCTTAGCTCAAATTAAATTAACTATTAATTTCAATTTGCTTAAATTATCATCACTTAGATAATAATTAATCAAAAACTATATCAAATGATCCTAACTGACTGATATATATTATCTGAGGAAATCAAACAATCTATTTCCATTTGGCTTTGAGCAACTCTGTTACTACTGAGCTCTTAATGGCAATCATAAATGTAGCTTGTCTTAAAAATATATGCAAGATTTGAACAGTGAATTTTATATGATGACTAGAAAAACCTTAAAGAAAATGGCTTATGAGTATGCAATTGCAAATGGATTAGAAACGCTTTCTAATAGAACTAAAATAAATGGAAGAAAAATTAATTTTTATAATCCTCTTTATATGCTTTCTTTCTGAATTAGTCATTTTTTTAAAATTTGACATTTCATTAATTGAAGTTTTTCTAAATTGGGGTTTGGATTCAATACAATCATACAAGACCAAAGATTTTTCAATGTTTATAGCAATGACAGAATGGGACTGATTAAAAGAATGCTATCAAACATTTTACTACTATTAATACCATCTGGATATTTACAAATTCCTAGAATTTATACGTTGCAATAAATGCTTTTGCTAATAATAGAATCTGTCTTAATTTAATTAAGCATTTAACTTTTTAAATACTCAAGGAGATTAAAATTACTATGTGCATTGTAAACATAAGGAAAGATTTTTGAAATTACTGAACACAACTAAATATTATTTAAAAATAGAGATTATATATTAGAAATAGCATTATCAACATTTATTAAACTTTTTCTTAAAATTAATAGTCTATTTTATTAAGATTGTAATCATAACTATTTTTTCAAAATCATTTATAAAGATTTGTTCCCAAAATTTTTGTTGAATATTTTTGAACTATCTTGCAAGATTAATGGTAAATTTTTATGATTTATCAACATTTAATTTAGAAAGTTATGAAAATAAATAAAGCAATACTTTATATACATTAAAAATATTAAATATTTAAATTTGATAGAGATCTGGTCTATAATGAAATAACTGATTGATAATATTTGGTTTAATAATAATTACAATTTCATGAAAATATATAAATTACAATGCTAAATAAATAATTTTAGAAATAAATTTTTAGATATAAAAATAAACATTTTTCCCAATGTATTTAACAAATGCTAAAACTTGAAAATGAGTAAATATGCAACAGAGTAGCCATTACCCTTTCCTATCTTTGGTTACTACCAGAATTTTAATTTTAAATATACAAATAATAAAAGTAAATATACACAAATTAATATGAAAACCAGCTACATAATTTTCAAGGCACTATCATATTTGTTATAGTTATTACAATCAATTCTTAGATACAAATTATATTTTTTACAAATTCAATGGAATGATTTTAGTTAAAAAATAATAATTGACAGTAATTACTAATTACTAGCTAAGTATGAATTATGCCGATTAATAATATCTGTTACTAATTTTTCTTCTATTTCACAACCTCTTTTTACTTCTTCTTGATTTAATTCAAGAACTGAATGATCATCCTTTGTTACCAATATAACTCTTATGGTCCGATTGTGCAAAGCATTTGCTACAACCAACTAGAAAAAAATTTAATGATTTTATATAATTATAATTAATAATTTATAAACTCAATGAGTATATTAAAAATGTACCAGTTCAATTATTTATTATTTAATTAAATCATTATATAAGCAGCAGAATTCAAGAGTTTAATTATTATAATTGTAAAATAATTTTACTTATAACAATATTGTCATTTCAGTTTCAAGTTATGAAAAATAAGCATTACTTTTTTATTCAGTTTTTACAATATATGTTAGAAAATTACTGCAGTGATATTCATAAGATTTAAGTTTGTAAAGGGCAACTTATAAACATAGAAAGGATTTTTCCATATTGCATGCTAATAAAACAATGAAATCAAAGCTTATTTGTTTTATTTTCAAAATTATTTGTAGGTTTTCACATGAAAGTTATTGTCTCAACATAGGCAAAGGCCTTTCACTCTCTTGCACCCTAACTCTCAAATACCCTTGGCATGGCCTTGCTATAAAAATAGTAATTTTGTTTTAAATCATAACTAGCTTTATAATGATGACAGGATAATGATAAATATTGTTTATCCAAACCTGCTATCAAATAATTGAATTTTCTAATGAACAAAATAAATTTAAACAAAACAACAACAAATAATGGTGTAATTTCTCTCTTATAGGGTAATAAATATGTTTTTTTTTCTCTGTACTGAGCTTATAGACGATTTTAATTCATTGACTTTTGAAATATTGGGTTATTCGGAAAGTAATTTTGTTTTTCATGAAAACGAACGACAAATTTTATAGTATATAAATATTTTAATTAATTATATATTGACCATTTTGGTCCAACATATGTTGCCATCTTTCTGGTAGAAATATGATTCCATGCCCATAGAATTTCTGATCTTTTCTTGCAAAAAAACCAAACCAAGTGATTTTTTGACACCTCATTTAAACTAGTTGTTGTGTATGCCATGTAAAGAATTCTGTAAAGATCAGAATAAGTAATAATCAGAGAGTGCCAGATATGTTGGGTATGGTAGCACATCCCATCCAAGCAGTAACAGCTTCGAATATGGTGGGTATAATATGGTGGGTAGAGTAGCACATCCCATCCAAGCTGTAACAGCTTCTGAGGAGGGTGCCAGATATGGCAAATATGATGGATATGGTAGCATATCCATCGAAGCTGTAACAGCTTCTGGCGAGTCATAAACTTTATGAAGCTGTGTGGTAGCACATCCCATCCAAGCTGTAACAACTTCTGATGAGTCATCAAACTTGTATGAAGTTTAGCATTGTCATGGTGAAACACTATGCCTTTTCTGTTAATCAATTCTGGCCTCTTCTATTTGATGGAATTACTCAATTTGTCCAATTGGTGGCATTATACTTCCGAATTAATTGTGGAATTGTCTGGAAGAAGCTCAAAAAAAATTCCCTTGAAATCCCATCAAACAAAGAGCATCATTTTTTACTGAATATGGGGTCTCGGAGTGCTTTGAGCTGGTTCATTTCTTCTGCTCTATCGCAATTCAACAGTTTCTCAATTTGACATTAGTTCGGCGACAGATTAATGACAAATTGCGAGGCACCACTGTATAAGTTTTAAATATAATAATTTATGTATTATTTATTTATCTTTCTGATTTCTTTCTTATAACATATAATATTTAATTTTAAATAATTATGAATAGTAATAATAGCATTAAATAGTATTATTAAAAAGAATCAATTACCCTTCCATTCTAACATCTAACAATGATCTATTTAGAGCAATTTTATCACTTGCTAAGAGATTAAATTGATTAAGTTTGAATTTTTCATTTTTTAATTTTTCTTCTTCTTTAGGAATAATTACTGCTTTACCACCTTCACCAGGCCATTTAAGTGGATTGGTTTTTAAATCTAAAAATGAAATTTATTAATAAGAAAAAATAAATAATATAATATACAAAAAAAAAGAAATAAAAGTTTAATATTAACAAAAACAATTTTTAATATAAACTCTAGTACTTTAATTTATAAATTTAGATAGTTGGAATTAATATGTGGAATATCAAAACTTACATACCATGTTTGTCAGCTTATAAGATGCATTTTTTCTTATACCTAGAATGCAGGGTTGCAGAGTCAGATAGCAAATGATCCAACTCTGACTCCACCTTTTAAAAAAAATCCGACTCTGACTCCCTAAAATTTGTAATGTCTGACTCCGACTCCTGACAGTTTAAAAATCCGAATCTGACTCCACCCACAAACTTCTGACTACAACCCAAGGTTGCAGAATCAGATGGAAAATGGTCTAACTCAGACTCCATCTTTTAAAAAAAATTTGACTCTGACTCCCTAAAATTTGTAAGTCCGAACTCCTGACTCTGGGCAGTTTAAAA
>AYEL01088998.1:0-16299 GCA_000484575.1 Olivierus martensii | reverse complement strand
GCAAGGTCAACCAACACAAATAGAAACACTAGAGAAGATGGCAATTAAGTAATTTATATGTTAACATTTATTAGACTGTAATCTCGCACCTCTGACTATTCACATCCCTGTTTTCAAAATTAGCTATTCTAAAACTTTAAACGGATTTTTACAAAATAACCGTTTAAAATAGCAGAAGACTGGAGAGCCATAATCTCGACTTGCGGAAGAAGAAGAACAGTTCAAAATTTTTTTATAAATCAACTGTTGTGAGTATCGTTGCTGTTTCTTACTCGGAAAAATGTCAAAAACGACATTAGATGTTCACGAAAAAATTTTAATTTGTGAATATAAAAATAAAAATCCTTCTGCTACTCAGCAATTTATTTCTGATCACCTTTAATGAAATGAAACAATGTCATTCTAGTCTATACATGTTTTCTCACATGTTACCATAAACCCTCCATAAACCGTCACCTTCCTTTACCGCCAGAGCGGACCTTTGAACTGGTGGTGGCGGCTTAAAGAGGTTTGACTGTACAGTACATACAATTAATATGCTAGTTAACTTATCAAATCAATGTCAACTGATACGTCTTAATGTGTTTTTTATATACATTAAGAACAAGAAAACTTTCAATGTACGTTTTTTTAATCCACTAAACTTCCATTTTATCGATTTCTACAAAATTATCACTATTTAGAGTTAATAAAGATCTAGCAAATTAAAATTAACGACAAATAATTAAATATATATTCTACTTATAATAACTATATTAGTAAATTTACTGCAAAATGTCATACACTTTAAGAAATTATATCAGTTTTTTAAATATTATTTAATTGTAATTTACTCAGCAATTTATTTCTGATCACCTTTAATGAAATGAAACAATGTCATTCTAGTCTATACGTGTTTTCTCGCATGTTACCATAAACCCTCCATAAACCGTCACCTTCCTTTACCGCCAGAGCGGACCTTTGAACTGGTGGTGGCGGCTTAAAGAGGTTTGACTGTACAGTACATACAATTAATATGCTAGTTAACTTATCAAATCAATGTTAACTGATACGTCTTAATGTGTTTTTTATATACATTAAGAACAAGAAAACTTTCAATGTACGTTTTTTTTAATCCACTAAACTTCCATTTTATCGATTTCTACAAAATTATCACTATTTAGAGTTAATAAAGATCTAGCAAATTAAAATTAACGACAAATAATTAAATATATATTCTACTTATAATAACTATATTAGTAAATTTACTGCAAAATGTCATACACTTTAAGAAATTATATCAGTTTTTTAAATATTATTTAATCGTAATTTACTTAATATATAATTTACTTGACATGCAAAGATTTCCTTACCGAATGATTGTAAGGTAAACGGATGAAGAGACTTTTCTTCTCTGTAACCACTGATTACCATGCAACCTCCAAAAAATGTTATTTGAAAGAAATACGTAAAGAATATACAAGTAGCAGAATAATAGCAAAATATTCTTATTAAAGGAAACGGTGCTAACATTCCGATGCAATATGAAAAGAGGTTTGTAAGAGATGTTAAAGTGATAGAAACCCCTGCTTCGGAAAATGTCTCAGCCATGCGTTTTTCTACATTATCTTTGGGATTGGTGATTCTCCAACACGCTATCAACACAAAGGTGTCATCTGTTTCCGTTACTAAAATAATGAAAAATGATTAATGATTTCGATTGAAACAATATAGATATGTTTAATAATTAGCATTACTTACCGATAACTAAAAACGGAATGCAAATATTCCAGTAAGTATTCTCAATCCCACATAATCCCATTAATCCAAAAGATGCAGTTATTGCTAACCCAGCTGAAATCACACTTGCTATACCTAGCCAAGGTTTGCTGCTTACAAAATTCAGGCTCGTGTAACTTATCATACAAAACATAGAAATGAATAGCATTAATGAAGCCAACAGAGGAATTAGTCGATTTGTTAATGATTTAGTATCCTCTTCTATAGACCAAATAGGATTCAATAAACATCGAATATGTTTGAATGGCTGAGAAACTATTCTTTTATAGACTTGTTCTCTAAATTTTTCAATGGCTTTAATCTTATTTTCGTCACTTTCATCTACATAATATAATAATCTTATTGCTTTTGTAGTTCTTACGAATTCTTCTTCATCTGTTTCAACCGCTCCCAAATTCAGAGAGTAAAATTGGAATGAATAAGTCAGTGGATCGATATCTACAGGAAACTTGATTTTTATTCTGTTTGATATGACCTCATTAATTTTCAAAAACAGTTTCGAAATTGGATCTTCAAAGCACTTTCCGTGGACAATTCCGCATAAATCAAGATAACTAATTTGACGATCATCTACTGTTATGCTAATGTTTTTAACTATTTCATCCGCCAACTTAATTTCTGTAAGAACATTTTTATCCAACATGTTTCCATTATCATTTTTCAAAAATATTATAATTATAGCTTTAGGAATTATAGGATATCTTACTATGTCAGTGAAACGTGAGGTATTCACAGGAAACATTTTTTCTATGAACTGTCTTGATCTGAAAATTTTTCCTCTATCTGATGTTAGATGACCTTCAATATCTTTTTCCATGGATAAATTAAAAATTCCAAAGCATAAAACTAGAGATGTCACCACAGGAAGAATTATAAAATAGCGTGGATATCGAGCAATTTTTTTTCCAAAATTATAAAAAATTTCGGAAAAACCTTTTCTTAAGCAGTCTACTTTCATGGTATATGAAATATATGAAGTTATTAAAATTTTCTAAAAAAAGAATTTAAGAATATCAACAAAGTCTTCATTACCATTAATTTTTTAATTGAAAGAATTGTTTTTAGACATTATATAATTTGAGCTGGTGAATAACAGCTCATATTATATAATGTCTAAAAAGAATTCTTTCAATTATATAGAATAATACAAACATGATATGGTTACTGACATTGTGACCTATCAAAAATTATGAAGAAAAAATATATTGTAAGTTAATATAGATTTTCAATAAATAAAACTAGAAAAAGCATAGAAATTAAGTAAATTAGAAATACATATTATATTCTAATATACTAGTTTTTTCTCAAACTTTCAACACTCACGTACCCTCTTTAAAAATATTAGTAACATCTGCGTATCCCTCTCAAGCAAATTCTATTTACAGAAATTAATATTTTATTCAAACATGAGAGGGTACGCGAATACTTCTGTATTAATTTGGCACTGGCATTCTGTTAACACATCTTCTCCATACACTTCACATAACTTTTTTCTTGCCTAAACAGTATTCTTACCTTTTTGATAATAAAAAAGCAAAATATGCCAAAAATGCTCTTTTTTGTTTTCCATTTTTGATATGACATTAAAAAAAAAAACTGCATAGAATCAAAAAAAGTTTTTTATAAATATACCTTGAAATGTCAACTGTCAAAATTTATAATGACAATATGGCTTAGAATGAAATTGGCAGGAAAAATATCATTAACGCCACTCGTGGAAAAAAACGAAATTACTTTCCGAATAACCCAATAGAATAAACAATATTTATTCAACATTATTGTATATTAGTATTTTTTAAAAACTCATTGAATGTTCTGAATTCTGATGGTTGGGGAATATAACTTTCATTTATAGCATTGCACCTATGAAAAATCATATTCCAAGTTATGACAGATTTGAACCACAATTGAAATTTCTGAACACAACCATACTGTAACTTGAAGACCCCAATATTACTCTTACATCACAATATAACTTGCAAATAATTTGCATCTCACATACATATAAGCTATCTTGTCTTTCAGCAACACCTGACTAATTCGGTCCATCAATGCAGAATATGGATTCAGTCCTGGATCTGTGAACCAAAAGTCAAACCATATCCACAGATTTATAATGAAGAATGAGTCAGCCAGTGGAAGTGTGTTGTACTCAGTTGTACTTCATCATGGAAAATTTGGGATCAGTTCTAATTTGGCATCTGTTGGGCTAATAATTAATCAATATTTAAATTTAAACTGAGATGGTGCCATCTAGTATTTAATAATTACACTAAAATTTTTACATTAATTTTCCAGAAATAAAATTTTACTACTACACAGAATTGAACCAGGATCTTTGGGATAGTACCCCAATACCTTATCAATTAGATTATGGTGGCATTTCACAGAATTCCATTTCTGGAGGATTTCAAGAGGACTAGAGCTAGAATTGGTAATCAGCTAGATACAATTTCCATTTCAAGGCTGATACTAGCAATCTCTGGTAGCCCACCTGGGAACACTTGCAGGGGCAGACCATTAACTTTGGAGGCTCTGGACTAACACTGTTTGGGGGCCTATCCAATTAACCCAAGTTTGGGTTAGTTGTGGCAACTCATTCGCCATTTTGTCAAAAACCTGTTCTCCCATTCAGACGTTGCCACATTATTTGCATAATTGACAAAGTATATTTTGATTTTACCAACCTTTTATTTTTAGTAAATAAGAGCCTTATTTACTATATACTGTCATTTAAAACATTGATATTTGATATTTTATTCAAATTCAAGTGTTGCAAACCAAGGATTTAGAATTTATCTAGATATGAAAAAAATTTGTATAATTTATTTTTTCTTAAATTTTTAATTTAAATCGTTTTTATTTTTATTTTTTTGACTATGAAGGGGGACCCTTTGATTGAATGGAATCTGGGCTGCAGCATATAAAGACCATGCCTAAATCTGCCACTGAGCACTAGTATTAACCTTATCTGATGAGTTTCCAAATTGATCATAAGTTCCCCAAAATAAAAATTTTACCAGATGTTACTGTAGTCTAATTGGTAAGACAGACCTGGCATCACATTAGTTCAAATTTAAATATTAATTAATTATTAACCCAACAGATGATGCACTGTAGCCTTGATTTGAAAAACTAATCATTAAAATTACAATTTAGTTCAGTATTACACTAGGAGTTAGTTTGGCTTGGCATATTTGGTTTAATGTTATTTCCGTAATTAGTTTCAATTAGAGTATACATCAAAGGATTTGTTTCTATTATTGTATATTAGCAAAAAAAAATATTGTATATTTTTTTTTGCATATTTTACACCCACTTTCCAATCAGGAAGATTACTAAGAGGGTGATATATTAGTGATTATCCAAATATCCTGGCTATAGTTCACAAAGAATAGCCTTTCCTCTTTAAAGTGCCATTTGATTTATCAGGTTTCATACTTTTTGTTAATATTTTGTAAGTACAGAATGAAAATATGTTTTCTTGTCTAAATTTTTGGTTGGGAACTGATTATGTCATTTTAATATTGCATTTATGGGAAAAATTGGTCTTGATTTATGTCTTGAATAATGTCATCAAGTCTGGGTCCATATACTATGTAACTTCAGGAAATTCCTGTAATTGCTTAAAAAAAAAAGAAAAAGAAAAAAGAAAAAATTACCTGGACTTTTCCACTTCCTAAATTCTCCTCTTGGAGCTTTAGGTGATCTAGTTGTTGTTGGAGAGATTTGGACATTAGAAAATCTTGCACCTCTTTCACAACCAAAACCATTGTTAATACAATCAGTATAATACATTAACAGACAAACCCCTACCATTAACCAAACTAATGATGTAGCTAATATTATTTTACAAGTGTGTAAGCGTATTCTTTTCATTCTCTAATTTAATTTGATGAGTAATTTTAAATATTAGATTCACTCCTTTGATTCATGGTCTTAAAATATTATTGGGAGAAATATAGCATCATCTCCACATATTGATAAAACAATTTTTTTTTTTACTTGTACATCTTGGATAAAAATATTTTGGTTGTGATAATTGGGTGTGTTTTATTTGACAATTCTGTTCAAACAAATAAAATATTTTCCTTTCATTATCTGTAAAATATAATTAAAAAATTTATTTAATGCATTCATGACATGAAAATTTAAAATTAATAGATTTCATTTAAAATAACATTAAAGGTAAGAAGATATTGAATATTTGGAAATAATTTATTGAATTTTGAAATAATTTTAAAATAAAATAAAATTTATTTTAAGAATAATGCTAATTTTCAAGAATAATGTCTTCAAAATTTTGGTTTGATAAAAAAATATTTTCCAGATATTAATTTTTATGTTTTTCAGTATTATAGCAGAATCTCAATAATTCAAAGTATTTAGGACCAAATAACTGAACTTTGAATTATACGATTTTTTCAAAGAACTTAACTGTTTATTGGTTAAATTCTGGTACAGTATTTTTTAAATCTATCATCACATATCTTACATCTAAACATATAATGTGTGTGTAAATTAATATCATATTTATGAGGATACTTTTCTGAAATTCCAAAACTGAACATGTATGACCTAATTCTAAAAATTCTATTTTTCAAAATAATTGCATTTATTAATATTTTATTATATATAGTTAGCACTATTTCAAGATATGTTACTAAAACAGACTATTATAAACTTTGGTAATTTTCTATATTCACTTTTATGTCTACAATTTTGATTGCAAATTAACACAAAATAAAAAAATTAAATTTTTGAACTATCACCAATTTTTGACTATTCTACTATATTCTCAATAATTCTTTCAGAATACAATCTAGTTTTGACTGTGTATCAGCAATCAAATATTTGAACTATATCAAATTATTCAAACAATGAAATGGAGCTATTTTCTGACCCCACCAAGACATACTGAACTGTATCAAAGTACATTAAATAATGATTTAGCAGAAAAATTTTATGGTTCCTCTAAATTACAATATTAAAAATCAAATAATAAACACAAAAAAGCACTTTTTTGTGTTTATTACTTGAGTATTATAGTTAAGCAGTTGTTTTTAGATAGTTAAATACAATTAAAAATCAAACTCCTATATACAGTTTTCATTTTTTGGAGAGAAACAACAGACTAAGCCATATACTATGTTTGAAAAATGTACTTAATTTGCAATATTGTTTATCATCATCCTAACATTAAGTTTCTAGGTGATATTTGTATTAGTTTTTAGTCAATCTTCAAAATTAATCAAGAATTTATCACAAAATAATTTCAAATAATTCAGATTTTAAATCACTGTTGGAGGGAATTCAGTTTCTAATTAAAAATTAACCATATTTCAAACTTCCAAAAACAAAAAAATTGAAACCATATTTCATTATCTATCATAAAATTTCTATATTTTGATCTGAAGCCTGTAGTTTATTTTAAATTAATAAATTACTTTGAGTTAATCGATACTGAATTAATGAGGTTTTACTGTATTATTTTCAATTATGAAGAAAGTCATTTTTAAAAAATAATTATAAACTTTTAATAAAAACAGAAATTATTTTAATTAATATATGCTTTTAGAATACTAATATTTTAATAATTCATTGTTGTTCATGTTTGCAATATCAGTTGATATAAAATTTACTATGGGAAAAATAAGCAATTACTTCTATGCAAAGCCTAATAATATCCATTTTATGTTATTGCATTTTCATGTACAGCTCCGGCCAAAATATTTGTCACCTCACCGGATACGTTCAGCTTCCTTACAATACTCGGCTTCAGCATGCAGTAGTTTCCTTGGCAACGTTCGCTAGCAACGAGGGGTAGGGTTCTGATAGTGGTGAGAGAACTGTGACGTGTTTAATTTAATATTTTATAAATTTAATAATTTGTTTACATTAGGTTTTTTGATATAAATAAAAAAAAATTGTTTCTTCTCATACACAAACAATTATAATATTCTATACTTTATTTTTATTGAACTCCCCAATAGTTGACTCTACCATTCCAAATACCACACTTTCCATAAATAGGCTTGGCAGGAAAAGCATGAGAAAGGATTAACAGCAATAAATCAATAAAAGTGCCATTCCCCTTTTAATGGCAGATTTTTGTTGTATTTTTGTCAAAAAATGAGAAAATATTAATGTAAACAAAAATGGAGCATAAAATCAACAATTAATAAAAATATTGCCTATTTTAATACTAAAATTTTGCTTAATTCTATTATCTATAATATTTTTTTAACTTTTAAGATTTTATAATTCATACTATAAAAAAGTTGGGTAATTAACTTTATTTCAACATATAATCAGAACAAAATAAACACAGTAATCTAGAATATAAGAGAGAGGAGGAGAGGAAAAAAACGAATTTTCCAAAAAATACTCAATTAAATAAATTTTCATAAAAAACCATTTAAAATAAGAAATTTCAGTCAGAAAACATTTAAGAACCATCATCAGAAATTCATTATGGCCCTTTTCGAAAACCTAAACACCACTCCAATAAATCAATTAGGACACATGAAATTGCAGTTATAAAATTCTATTGTTTTTGTCTGCCACATGCAGCAGATCCAGTTACTGGCACACAAGAGGTTAAACCTGTAATTGATGATAAAAGAGAAAAATGAAACTAAGCACAAAATACCTATTCTAGATAGTTTTTATATATGATAATATTGTATGCTCTTCCTGCTATAATCATAGAAATATAATTCTAAATATTTTCATATTTATGTTTGTAGAAGACAAAAAACTTGCATCATATTAAATTTTTAATTTAATAAAATGTCATAATTTTGAATAGATGAGTTACCAAAAATTTTTAAAAATGTAATCTTATAAATCTGCTTTATATGAGAGCATTTTTATTTTCAATTTATTCAGAATTTTTTGTTTACAATCGAGCAGATTACAAACTTATGAATCCTAATAAAAACAAACAGTTCCAGAAAGCAGGATTGCAGAGTCAGATGGCAAATGATCCGACTCTGACTCAGACTCCACCTTTTAAAAAAAAATCTGACTCTGACTCCGATTCCCTAAAATTTGTAAGGTCTGGACTCCCACCAGTTTAAAAATCCAACTCCGATTCCACCCAAAAACCTCCAATTCTGCAACCCAGGAATGCAGAATTGGATGGCAAATGATCCAACTCAGACTCCACCTTTTAAAAAAATCTGACTCCGACTCTACCCAAAAGCATCCGACTCCCGATTCCGACTCTGCAACCCTGCCAGAAAGAACTAAAATTGCCTACTTTCCAAATATGGTATTTATTTTTCATTTGAAATCTTTTGGATATTATGTGTATAATATAGAAGAAAAACTCACAGACCCAGCATTAGGCTTAGAGTTAATTAAGAAAAAGAAAGTGAAACTTGTATTGATTTCTTAGACACAAGAATTAATATTTCTGCAGGTGAGTATCTATTAAGTACTTTTAGAAAAGAAACTTACATACCTTTATTTATTACCAGATTTAGTGCAGATTCCAAAGAACCTTGGCATTTTAAAATGGCCACATTTAAAGCGCTTTTACAGCGTATTGATACGCCCTTATTTATTAGTGCAGATTCCAAAGAACCTTGGCATTTTAAAATGGCCGCATTTAAAGCGCTTTTACAGCGTATTGATACCCATTGTACATTGACTGAAAGTAAAAACAAGGAACTTTTTTGGGTTAATAAGCAAGCTTTAAAACATGTATACTCATGGAATACAATCCCACATCTTTGGAAAAATTTATCCAAACGGAAAAATGGAAGAAATAGAAACAATCCTTCAAAAGCTAACAAGCCAGTGTATTCCTTACAAATTAATGACATGACTTTAAGGTTTAAGAAGAAACTGGAAAGAATTACAGACCAGCATATTACATTCAATAGGAGGAACACTTTGTTTAATATTATAAGGAATGACAAAGATAAAATCAACCCACATTATTGTCCGGGTGTTTATGAAATGCCTTTATTTGACAGAGATGCTCAAAAGAATGCTAAATACATTGGATACATAAGTCGTTCTCTTAGGAAACGCATCCCTGAACATATAAGAGACAAAGAATAATGCACCTACTACATCCTTAGCACAACAAACTATGATAACAGACTTACAGGTAGAATGGGATAATGCTAAATTACTTTCGAAACATGAAGATTCTAGGAGGGGCAAAGTTGCAGAGGCACTGACAATTTTTAAAAATATGAAATGAGAACGTAAAACCTATTAATAAAATTGACCCTTCCACAATTAGCAACGCATGGAAATGGTGCATGACCAATAGTTAAGCGTGACATTTATCTCCATACTGCAAAAAGTTTTATAACTTTGTTTTTGCCGAAAGTTGTATGGACTAATTTTTTTCTGGTGTTAATTTATTAATTTAATATTATTTTTGTTAATTTAACATGTAAAGATTCTATTTTATTTTATGTTATTAATTATTGTTATTAATTATCATATTTTGTTTTTGTTAATTAACATGTAAAGATTCCAGTTTTGTATACTGACTAGCAGTGTATATATAATTTATTATACGTTGAAACTATAATAGAGTTGCTATGGGAACAAAATCTTTAAAATAATTTTAGAATTCTGTTTGTGTTCGATAGAACGTATAAGATTTTTGCTGTTCTTATGTATCGGTAGCTGAGAAGGATTTGAATAAAAAATCGAAAGCGCTACTACTGTAAAACTTGTGTTGATTTTGTATGTTCCTGCCTTAGTGCTTGTTTAAATATAATGAAAATTTACACAATACTTCATTTTTTATCCATTATTTTTTAAAATATGGTCCAATCTTCTTCATTCATACTTTCTTTTATATTAAGAAGGCTAACAAACAGGTATTTTTCTTCAATCTTAGCCATCCCATGAAAAGTTTGTTATCTAAAAATAACAAACTTTTCATGGGATGGCTAAGATTGAAGAAAAATACCTGTTTTTATAAGGAATGAAAAATAGAGAAAAATATAAAATTTGAAAAATCTTTCCCATCATTAGAATCAGAATGAAAAATGTAATAAATAATAAAAATTAAGCAAGATTTCATAATCAGAAGTTTTTGTATTAATTAGACTTATTTTTTTTTTATATTTTGCAGACTTCAATGGGTTAATGAAGATCAATGTCTAGACATCATTTGATTCATTTATTCAAGAATTCTCTCAAATTAATATTGTTAAGTATGTTTTGATATATATATATACACACATATATCAATAATTTTGATGTTTGAATTTCTATTTCAAATTAATTCCCTTTCTGTATTGTTCATTATATTAGTATAAAAAAGATTAGATATTTTAAATACTTCATTCCTGAAGAATTCACTAAAAATATAAAATAATATACTGGTAAATTAAAAAATTAACTTTTATAAGAAATCAATATACCTTGAAAGAAACCACATAAGCTTCTGGAATCCAATGGCAGACCAATGGCTGTAATATTTTTGGTACTAAATGGAGTTCAAGATTAAGTGGACCATCAGCAGAATGTATTTTGTGAGTTGACTGAAAATAAATGAGTTAATTTAAATTTCATTATTAAAAATATAAATAAATATGCATATTAATAAATAATTTGTCCAATTTGATTTTCAAATAAGAATGCAGACTGATTTTTCAAGAGCTCAGATCAAATCAATAATCAAGAAAATAAGTATTATTGAAAACATTTGCAAAAAATTACATAAATAATATCAATGAATTTATTATAGCTCCCTTTCAATTATTTTGATTTTTTAAATTTATCATCATTAATTTATTGTAAACTAGCAAGAATATCTGGCATTTCTCAAGAATTTCAGATACACAACACAGACTATTTGAGCTGAAGGATGGATAATAAGTCAATAATGAACCATGCAGAAGTATTATTTTACCATATAATCCAGTGGTTCTCAACCACTGTGCTGTGGCACATTAGTGTGCCGCCAAATCTTTGACAGTGGTTGGTGCTGCAAAAAATTAAGAATGTAAGTAATTGTATGAATCATATATATTAATAGCGAAATATAGTTGGCTGGATATCCCTTTTGAAGGTGAACCACTGTGCACCGATTCCTATAAATAGGGTATTGTTAGAAAAATCTAACCCTCAAATTTCTGCGACAGCCAAAATTTTTTTTGTTATCCGAAATTTAAAAATTAAGGAATAAAAATTAAATTAAAATTATAGTTTCTCTAAAATCACAAAATCCGCAGGTGGCAAAAAATTAAGGAATAAAAGTTAAATTAAAATTATAGTTTCTCTAAAAAAGTAAAATCCTCAGGTGGCACTATAACTTAATAGTTTAATAATCCCATGTACGAGTATGTCTATAATCTGAATGTAACAAATAAGAATAAATACAATTATCTGTTAATAAAAATTCATTGTTAAATCTAAATTATTATTTAAAATACAGTGGATTCTACTTAACTGGGACACGTTGGGACTAAGCCATTTTGGCCCAATTAAGTGGCTGTCCCAATTAAACAAAGTAATAATAAATCCTACAATAAAATATGTAATTGTAGGAAATAAATAAGTAATAAATTCTAAAATAAAATATGTAATTCATAGGTAAATAAATAGGCAAAAACTAAAATAAAATATGTAATTCGTAGGCAAATAAATAATAGGTAAAAAAACTGAAGTAGTAATAAATTCTAAAATATGTAATTTGTAGGTAAAAAAATAGTAATTAGGTACTATTTTAATGCTTTATTAAAATAGGTACCTAATTATTAGCTTTTTACCGATTTCCTCTGACTTCATCTTCAACACTGCACTGCTGATATTCATGCCTTGCCTGCTAATGAAATCCACATTGATTCTAATGCTTCTTCGACTTCTGAATCCTTTCCATCACGCTTTCTTTTGACTAATGCGCTTCTTTGACTTCTGGATCCTTTCCATCATGCTTTCTTTTGAATGTTTCCTTCTTCGACTTCTGAATCCTTTCCATCATGCTTTCTTTTGGATGTTCCTTTCTTCAACTTCTGGATCCTTTCCATCATGCTTTCTTTTGGATGTTCCCAAAATTTCTTTCTATAATGCCCACTCCTCACACAGTTGATTTTCTTGTTATAGGAGATGTGCTATGTTAGATTTTAGTCTATTCCAGCAAGTCTACGATGGCTTGTATTAAGTAGTGCTTTTTTAATTTTATCCAGCCCAGCAATTTTACTTGAAAGTGTAAAATCATTTCTTGGCATCTTGGCAAATATTCAGGAATCTACGATAGCTTGTATTAAATGGCTGGCTTCTAATTTTATTCAGCAATGAATTTTACTTGAAAGTGTAAAATCCTTTCTTGACATCTTGGCAAAGATTTTAAAATTTTAAATAAAATTGACACTGTAAATGAATATCGCTAGATACAGTAACAGTAAATTCTTTGTACATGCATACTTGCCAGACTCACAACGAGAGATAACTGATTATCATCACGCTACGCTAGTGTTGTCGAATACTGTATTGTTATGTATTATTTATCAACAATGATATTTACTTAAAATTTAACTAAAGAATGGATGTTTATATTAGTATGCGACAGTTTGTCGATGATGCGTATGTAATAGGACACAAAGAAACGATCCACTCCATTGTGTTAGTCTATATTGTCTTGTAAAAAGGTTTAATCTGAAAAATTACCATTACAATAAAATGCTGTTATATTTTTTATATAAGGATTTGTTTTAAGAAAGCACACAACAAGTATTAGTGTACATAGTGTTGCCATACTTTCGAAAAATCCCTAAAATATATCAAAAATTGAAAATTCCTTTTCTGCTACTGTCCCAATTAAGCGAAAAGTTGTTCCAATTAAGCATTTAAATTATGTATTAGTTTGGTTTCCATTCTTTGAGATTTGACCCAATTACGCAGCTGCCCCAATTAACCGGTGTCCCAATTAAGTGGAATCCACTGTATTTAGGTGTGTTACCAAATTTTAAAATATTGAAATGTGTTCCTCAACAGAAAAAAGGTTGAGAACCACTGATATAATCTAACTCATTTATTATAACATTTGAGATCCATTGGCTTTTTCTGTTCAAAATTAATATTGTTTTAACTAACATATTATGTCATGATGATGATATACATAAATTGTGGTTCAATTATAAACTTTATAGATATTAGTTTGACAGCAAACTATGCAGAACATTATTTTGCCATATTATTCATTTATCATAGCATTTGGAATACATTGGCTTTTGTGTACAATTTTAACATTGATTTCACCAGCACATTTTCACAATGATATCATACAACATCAATGTGATGTCATGCATGAATAACATAATGTGATGCCATCATGAATTTGAACATAACTGAAGGATTTAAATATGTATTTTTGTTGTGACCATAACAGATAGCCTTTATTATCTGCAAGGTCACAAACGTTGCTATATACTAATAAATTTATTGATTGTCTGTTTTTGTTTTTATCCCCAAATATTATGGTACCTATGATGTCATCCTGACATCACGTATTGTAATTATTTTATGACATCACCCCTTGTTATATGACAATGATGTCACATCGGTGCTACTCTGATGACATCCTGAATTTGATCATTACTCTAAAGGATTTAAGTTTTGTTTTTTTTTTTGACAGCATTTTGTTATCCTAAAAGCTTACCTCCTAGGGCAGTCTAACCCAGGGAAGCCTATGTTACCTGTGGGAAGTTTCCATGCCAAGTTTGGTCCCAACAGACCAAATAAGCTTTTGTGGAACAAATAGACAAATGTTGCATTTTATATATAGGTAATTATTCTGAAGAAAATGTAGAAGACCAACTTTGCTGAAGTGATTTATACTTCTCAATCCAATTTTCTTATAAACAACTTTTCTATTACATCAATTGAACAACAGTTCAATTTGATCATTCTTCAAATATTATTTTTGTAAGGTTTTTATCTGGAAATAATCAATTTAGAGGCATGGATTGAGTTGTGTTGTTTGTCAAATAAAAAGAGAAATTTTAATATATTTTTATAAATTATTATAATAGTGTAAAGTTTTATTAAGTATTATACAATAAAGAAGTGTACAGAAACTGTCCACCAATGGCCTTAAGAAATGAACTGCAGTTGAAAGTGGTTTTTTGTCATCTGCATCCTTATCTTTGTGTTTTATTGGGATTCATCTAGATTATTTTCTAAACCAAATAGAAAGTTATTTTGTACAAGTAACACATTAAAATAAAATAAATACATCAAATTATTTTCTGACATGTTTAACTTAAACCAAAGTTAGCCAAATTAATTTGAATTTTAAAGTAAATATGGACTTTCGGTTAAAGAGGATGATTCATCCATAATTACTAACATTTTTGAGGTTGACAAGAAAGAGGTTGCAGACATTGGGAAATATTAATATTTCCCAATGTCATACTGAATATTAATAAATATTATTCAATGTGAATAAAAGGTATGTGAGATATTACTTTATTATGTTGGCAATATTGATCCAATATCAATCATTGTCAAGTGTTAGGTTCTCTACTAGCTTCAAATAAAGTATGCAAATTTCATTAAGATTGAATAATATTTATCAATTCGTGCCCCTTACATATGCAAACTATTCTTTTGACAAATGCACATCTAATTAACCTTTTCTTTTATTACATAATTTTAATTTTTTTTTCATCTGATATAAATAACTAATAATATGCATATACAATAATTCAACATAGATGTATAAATATTATAATGTTAATTTCTCAATGTAATATGAATAATATTGCCTTCTCTTCAGTTGTTTTGAGAAATTATATTTCATTTGTATAATGTATCTCAAGGTTATTAAAATGAAAATAAATGACCTATAATCAAAAAGAATATTAGAAATATATGGATTAAGCAAACAAATTCTATCCCAATTATTTGAAAAAATAATTTTTTAACAAAAATTCTGATTCAAAAACTTATATGACTAGGTTGGATGGACTATAGTGATTGTACTTACATAACATTACAGCACCATCTTGTTTCTGACTGAAAAGGAGACAACATTGCATGGAATGATATTACATCATTAATAATTAAGTAACACTATGATTGTTTAAATTTTATAAACCAACATGCTCGGACTTGCAGTTTATAAATATAGTTGTTGTTGATGCTGTACATCTCAAATAAAAAAAGAAAAATATTTTACTTAAATTTAAATTTACAGAAGTCAGATATATATAAACTGGGGATCATCTGTATTTACGATCGGCTTTAACATACAGGTTGGGGGCCATCGAAAAGTGACCCGTGTAAAAAGGCTTAGCCTGTAAGTTAGCCTGTGATCTCTGCCTTCGCTTTAAAAAAATAGAGGTCAAATGTCATGACGCCGGACCATACCGCTTATATACCTAAAAAATTAGACCCTTTACAGTTAAACGGTGACGTAGTAGTTAAGGCGCTTTCATGCGGAAATGAAGGTTGTGAGTTCGAGTCTCGTTTACATATTTTTTTTTTCAAGTGAATAAATTAAAATATTACTAGCAATAAAACTTCAGATAAAATCAA
>AYEL01088996.1:0-83044 GCA_000484575.1 Olivierus martensii | reverse complement strand
AGCCTTGGTAGTCTAGCTGGTAAGGCGTCGGGACGGTAACCTTAAGTCCCTGGTTCGATTCCAGGCCAAGGCAGATTTTTAATTTCGGAAAATTAGTAAAAATTAAAGTTCAATTATTAAATAATAGATTGCGCCACCTTAGCCTAAATTTAAATTATTAATTATTAATCCGATAGATGGTGGCACCATAGCGTAAATTTAAAAATTATTATTAATTTGGCAGTTAATACAAAAAATAACCGCTGGGGGAAGTTTGGCTAGTATAGAATCATTGGAATCGCATAAATCCCCTAGATGATTGAAGATTAAGATTTGTAATAAGAACAATCCCACTCTTATACCCTCAATGTGGAAATAGCTTATTCAGGAAACTTCATGATCCTGATTTTAATATTTTTATTCGTATTTTATTTATTCATTTATTTTGTATATATTTATTTTCATTAATTTTCATTCTTATTCATTTATTTACTAAATTTGATATTTATACATTTATTTATATTTAATTTAATTTTTTTTAAATTTTTACTGCAGTTTGTATTTTTAAATTTTGTTCTACTAATAGAATTTATTATATATGTTTGACTGATGATGGCTATCGAAGACAAAAACGTTTTCCAAATAAATTGTTTTTTCATCTCCTATGTGTAGTGCTTTAATTGATTTCAAGTTTAATACTTTTTTTATGCATCATATAATAAAAACTTTTCCTAATCAATAATCCTAAAATCTATATTTAATTTATAATCTATTTAGATTACAATTAATTATAATTTAATATTTCTGAACTACATGAAATATAAGAAATTGCATGTTTTATGAAAAATTAAGAAGTAGATATTTAATATGCTAGGCCACAAGAAAGTAAATTTTTCAAGTAGGATTTTTGATACACTGCAAATTATTCAATATATTTTTAAAATGATTGGCTATTCAATAATTTTTTAGAATCATTTAAGTCTGATTTTCAGAAAGAATTATGGCAAATCTGGAGACTATAGCTTACCATTTAGAAGATTATTTGACACAAAAAAATAAAAAAACATGCAAACATATATACTCATTTTGCTAATATATGTAACCATATCCATTCACATTATAGACATGGTATATGAAAATACATACAATAGAGATAATATAATTCATAAATGTGAATTATAAAATTTAGCTGAAATTTAAATACCTTCAATATGAAAATTTCCATCATCATCTTGAACTTCATGAAGAATTTCTAACATAGAATTTGCTGGAAAGTGTCGAGCAAATGGTTGAAGTGATTTTCTTCTATATAGAAATATCAATGCATAGCCACATTTTAAAAAATATCTAAAATTGTTAAGTAAAATTTATTATTATTATCTTATATATATAATTAAATAACTTGGTAAATATACCTAAAATGTAATAATGAAGTCACTTATAACAACTAAATCTTTTAGGTTATGTAACAACGATCATAAATATTATCATCTCATCTCAGTAAAAAGTAGCTTTTGTTTTCAATATCATAACCCTATTCAATTTTATATCATTGTGATAAAATACCATATTCAATTATTTAACAAGTAAATAAATAAATATTTATGTAAAAGGAAACAAACTTTTATTAATTTCTCACAAGCAGGTGCATGTGTACTGATAGATTCCTAGGATTTGCCATGTGGTACAAGGTTATGCATAAGTTATCATCATTAAAAAAGCCTCTGAGATCAAAAATATTTGAGAATTACTGATTTATTGTTGTTATTTGTATTTATGCAAAACATATGATTTATTCAATCTATAATAAGATATCAAAACATAACTCCATCATAAAAAGAAGAGCACTTATATTCAAAATTATTGATGACAATTAAAATGATAAATATAATCAAAAATGACCAACAATTCAATAATTTTAGTAGTAATAATAGATAATGGAAGACTGAATCCTTCATAGTAAAATCATCTGGAATTAAATCCAGTCTTCTAAAGGTAGTAGTAACAATTGCTTTACTATGCATTCTATCAGTTAAATATAACTTTTTAATAAAAACAAAAGAAAGTACTTCTATCCAATATGTTATTAAAATAACAAAGTTCAGAATAACATAAGGATAATCACAAGATCGGATTATTTTAAGTCAAATGATCATAAGTAGGAGCACCTCTACATTCTTTAAAAATAATCAAATGAAAATTTATCTAAAAATAATTTGTTTTCGAAATTTATTATAATATTACAAAACAATATTTGAATTAGATTTTATCTGTACAGGAGATCCTCAACTTACAAAAATATTATATTCCTAATTTTCTGTTTCGAGTCAAATGGTTGTATATTGGAATACAATTTTCAATAAGGAAATTCTATAAATGGAAATTAAGTTTTACAATCAGCACAGATTAGAATATTCATCAAATTAAAAAATACATATATAGTAAAGTAAACAGCATTTAGTTTTTGAAATGAAGAAAACATACATTTTTTTCTCTATCAACACTATAAATTAAAAATAATAATGAAATCATATACAGTGCAGCACCATTAATAAAAAAATTAATAATGTAGGAGCATCAGTTATTTGGTACATTTTATTTAAAAAAAAAAGAAAAATTATTATAATTATTTATTATTATAATTAATTAATTGTCCAATTTACCAACATTACTGTATTGAAGGCAAATATTGAATATTTATTATTCAAACAAAAGAGTTATTGACAATTTTAATTAAAAATGTGATTCAGTTATTGAACATTATTTGTTTTATACTGGAAAAATGTTTCACGGGGAAAATTTTCTATTATTTTCAATAAAAAATAAATAAACTCCTGTTTGGAAAAAAATTTGCTTTCCATTATTATTAAATTGCAGGTTAAGTGATACAAATGCTACATATTGAATTGAATCAAATTTTTAATGGAAATTTTCAGTTATCCATATTTTGACAGTACAAACTTATTTTGTTCTGTATTTTAAATTAATTCTGTGTATGTATAAATAATAAATTTGAATTTAAATTAATATTTTTATGATGAATATAATTTATTTCATTGTTATATTTTTACATATGAGTATATTAAAATAATTTAATAAATTATATATTGAATTGTTTATAGCATTTCAACTATAGTTCGTTTTACAGAAAATATGCATACACTAAGACTGTCAATGAGTTTGCAGATCTGATGTAAGAATATAGAAATGTAACATGACTTGAATGTTATCTTAATTAATACAAATGCAATTAAGATAATTTTATTTTTTAATTTTGCATAATTTTTGTATAATAATAATAATAATAATAATAATTATTATTCTATCAGAGAAATCATCCAGACATCTTAATCAGTAAATCACTGTTATCAAATTTATAGTGTGTGGATAAAATATATATATTTTATCCACACTTTATAAATGAAATATAATCATAATTAATATTTACTTATTTATGATTATCATAAAATTTATAATGCAAAACAATAACATTTACTCAAGTTCTCACTTAAATTTTTAAACCTAAATCTTTAATGTTACTATATACCATATCGTTATATTTTAATATTCAATCATTAAATACTTATATAAGATGATAAAGGATACTCTGCTGATGCAGAACCTCTAGTTCCAGCACTAAAATTATCAACAAAACGAACTGTATTATGCTCTAAGGGCACAGTTGTTCCACCACTCTTAAAAAAATAATAATAAAATTTTATTTTATTTAAAATATATATGAAATAAAAAAAATTTTTAAATGTAATAATTAAAATTATTAATAAAATAATTTAAATAAGTAATTATTACTTTTAATTACTTAAAATACTTATAAAGAAAACTCAAAACATATCTCTAAAGATCCTGTACATAGATTTTCTGTACAGTTAAAATTTGTTATAAGCCATTGAAATTTATGCACCATCAGTTTAATGCCATTTATAATCAAATAAAGAGTAGAATTTCTGCATGTTTAGATTCAACACTGTATGATTATGTTGAATGCCAGTAGTTATTTTTAGATTCCATTTACAAGCTGCCAACATCCACGAAGTGTTAACCGGAAGATTAAAAAAATGAGCTTTGATGCTGGGCTTGAGCCCCTCCTGAAAAGGGAGAGGCATGGGACCAGGATTTTAATCCAGATCCTGCAAGGTAGTAAGCAATTGCTTTAACTTGCAGCTATCTGGTAGATATTTAATTTATTGAATCTATAATGATAAATTACTTGGCTTGGCTTAACATCATCTTCCATATTTTAATGGTTTCTTATGGAAATTCTTATTTCAATTTGTGTCATTTCAGAATGATCTCTGACACAAAATGAGATCTGGGTGTACCTATAATATAATTCAAATATGGGTGTTGTTCTAATTACAACTATAATACTTTTTCTTCGGTTTGTCTGTAAATAAAAAACAATTATTTATTTATTTATTTATAAACAAACCTGAGAAGTTACATTTAAAACTAAACTCATAGAAATAAAATTTATTGTATATTTGGTAATGTATGTTATATATTAGATGAATTAAAAGCATCTTATAATCAAGTTCTGAAATACAGTATTACTCAAAAAACAATATCACTAACATATATTAGAATATACAGTGCTGAAATGTACCAAATCCTACACTGCCATATTTTATTTTGTGAATTTAGAATATACTATACAGCTAAAAAAGGCAATATATTGCATCATTATATTAAATAAGCTCTCTTGAATGACATAACATGCCATTGGTGATTTCATCATCCAATAGGCCAAACTTGCAACACATGTAATAGTCAGTTATATTTTGACGTTGAAATTCTTACAACAGCTAAATTTTCACACACAATACTTTGTAAAAATAACTAATATTGCAACAATCTATTGTGAAGACAGACAGTAAACTTATTTACCATTTCATAGATTATTACTATTAATATGTAAATATTGCAATTTTATTACTTAATAATGTCAAAATAAAATAAATTGTGGTACTATATGTTCAAAACACATTTTTTTAATTATTATTCCTATTCAATCTAAACCACAGCTTTTGAGAAAACAATATAAAAACCTGATTTTTTTTTTAACATTGCTATAAATGTCCATTAAAAAGCAAGAATTTCTGGCTCTGTTATCATGATTTATTATTTTAACATTTTAAATTAGGGTGTTTTTAACCTTTTTGATGACTCCAGACCCCCAATAGATTGTCCAATGGTCCTATATCCCCTTCACTTGACTGTCGAAACATTCACCATTCCTTATATTAGTTGCAGTTGCCAGTATGACTTCCAAATATGTCAATAGCTTGAATTTATTGTACTTTAGCAATCAAGGTCCCTTACTCCCAATATTCGGTTCCCATACCCCAAGGGGTATGGATACCCCCAGTTAAGAATCCCTGTTTTAAATAAAAAGTCATTTTCTGATAATTATGTTTGCTACTAGATCAGACATTTTCAAATTTTTTTGTTGAAGGTCATATTTAAGTAAAAACATTACACATTTTTCTTTATTAAACTTTGTATAGTAGCATATAAACTTTGTATTGTAATGTGTAATAACTCTCAATATTTTGAGAGTTATTACACATAAAGTTATAACTGCAGACAGTGCCGAATTAAGTTAGTGCAAGGCCCAATTTGATATTCTCACGGGCCCCTCAAAATATGGCTTATATTTATAAATAAAATAAGTAACGTTTACAAAATATGCATTTTTTAATTAATCCTTTGACTGCTATGGATGCATAAATCCATAACATCCAGCTAAAACTATTGATGTGGACTATGGATGCATATATGCATTATCAATTGTTTCTATTCAAAAATACAAGAATCAACTTTTGGGGGTGGCCACTTAGAGAGCTCACCACAGGCTGGCCAACACCATGATAGGGTTAACCAGATGATTGAAGAATAAGGTTCAAAGGGCCAGGCCCAGATCCCTCCTGAAAAATTAGAGGTGTGGGATCTGGATCCTCCAGGATAGTAAGCAACAGCTTTACCACGTGGCCATCTGGCCCACCTGTCATTCCGTCAGTCCGCAGGTCACATAGTTTGTTCTTTGAAGTGTTCGTTATCCAAACATAAAAATCTTTCACGAAACTGTTCATTAAGCAATTACCCACTGTATTTGCTTATCAATAACAATAAATAAAAAATTTACTTGTATCCAAAACATTTTCATTTGACAGAATGTTACATCTTTCAATAAATGACAAACGTGATTGTAGTAACATTGCAAAGTAATATAATTATAATATGTCATAATCGAGACATTTTCGTCTTTTCATTTTTGACAAATTAAATCAACATGTGAAAATAGACAAAACAGGTTAAATTAATACTTATTTATTAAAATTAAAAGGAAATTTTAAAATATTAATAATTTTATCAAACAGTGCAAAATATAATTGATTTGTTGTCTTTCAAAAAAAAAAAAAAAAAAAAAAAAAAAAAAAAAAAAAAAAAAAAAAAAAAAAAAAAAAAAAAAAAACAAAATAAAAAAACTATTTATCTGATAAATTATATTATATTTTGAGCAGATTTTTGAAATATTTTTAAAGTGACCTGAACATTTTAAAATTCTCTGCATATTTATCCAAGAAAAATCAAGATCTATGTGTTTTGAAAGATTTTCCTTAAAATGATTATAAACTAATTATTGCGATTGGCTATATCCTCATCAATTATCAGTAATAACAGTAGAACTTTCGATAACATTCCTGGGAAGAATAGAATTAATGCTACAGTACTGGCTTTAGATCTTTTAACACCCTGATCAAAAATTTTTGTTGCGCCCTTCAAATCATCAGTTTTGATGGGCAGTCTCCTAGTCCGCTCACTATTTAAATTATGTGTAAAAGATAACTGTGTCTTACTACAATTAATAATAATAATAATAATACACAAAATGCACCAGCTCCCTTCCGCACTCCTTAAACATCAATGCTCTGAGCGAGAGTTCCTTTCAATCATATGTTGAGTCGGTCCTGCTTGGATATCGTATCATTTTAAAAATATTCATTTGTTATTCTGTAAATTCCACATGTAATCCATTTCCTATTGCTAAGACTCTTCCAGCCTTTTATTTATGTTAAAAATGCAAGTATCATCTATTTCAGTCATAAATCCAAGATCAACTAATAAGCTTTTATTATTCATTTAAATTGTGAAACTTTTTTCGATATTTTCTGGCAACATTCACATATAGTCTTATCCTTTTTCTCTTGATGTCACTTTCCATTCATATAGAATACTAAGTGACAGGTCGAAACAAGCCCTTCCACAGGCTGCCCACCCCTGCAGAGGGGTCAGCTGGATTGTGGAGGATGGGGATCTATGGACTGGGCCTGGGCCCCAAGATAAATATCAATATTTTCAAGGGGTGAAGCCTGAGATTCGAACCAGGTCCTCTGGAGTGGAAAGTGAAAAGCGTTTCCACGCAGTCAATCCGGCCATATTCACATATAGTATATGAATACTTAATTCTAATTAGAAAAGTCTGACATTAATTTATTTGAGTACTCAGAAAATATTTTCAAAATATTAGACAAGAATACATTGGAATCTGCAAAAATAGTGTTAATTTAAATAGAAAAAAAAATTATTTTTTCTTTATCCAGAAAATAATTCTGGATGAATCAAAAATGAAGTGATAGTAGTGATGAAGAGTGACTCAGCAAGTGAGAGAGAGCGAGTGGATGTGTTCGACTGTCCCTTTATATTTTTGTTTTTGGTCCACCCAATCACATCAGTAGAGAGAGAGGTTTTAACTCATTTCTGATCTTATTAGGTCTAGTTGCACCTCCTCTCTTCCACTGGGATTGGCAGGTGGACCTTATTGACAGAATATTTTACAATATTGTTTTTCCTCAGATCTTCAGACTTGGATCTTGCAGTTGTCTGTAATTTGATCATTGTTTCTTCTCTCAAGGCATTGTTTGACAGTTATGAAATTCTTCCGTCTCCCTCCAATCTAAAGGGTCATTTAAAGTTAAACTTTCCCCAACTGAATTTGTTAGTTTTTACAGTTTAAACTACTACGTCACAGCTACAATCTAGGGTCTTCAGTATGGGACAAATTTAATTTTAGATTTTACTACTAAATAAATAAGTTTATAGAATATTGATTTGGGAACTTTGTGGCCCCGATTGACGGGGGCCCTAGGCAATTGCCCTTTTTACCCATAGGATAACGCGCCACTGTCAGTTAATTCCAGCACTAGTAGATTAGGAGGTTCATTTTTTACTGCTTGTGAAAGAACTACATTAGTATAATGTTCAACATAGGCCTATGTTGAACATTTTTCTATATTAATTATAAATTTGCCCAATGTTTGAAGTTTATAAAAATTTGAAAATAAAATTACAGCATATTTAAATATACGAATGTTTGTAGCTTGAGTAAAATCTTAATATCTGTAGTAAGCTTATATTTTTGATCTGATTTTTACCTTTATTATTATTATTATTATTATGATACTATACTATTAGATAATTCAAATATAGAACATAGAAATGTATCTTATAAATTTGCTTATCACTGTAATAACTTTTAAAAGCTTTTTAAGCTCACTTATTAAAACTATTTCAAAAATATGAAATAATAATTATTATAATATAATTTAATAACAGAAAATATTTTAAAAACAGTTAAATCAAAGATGGAACAAAAATTAACATATAATTAAGATTTTTTTAGAGAAAGCATTAAAAAATTATCAAAGTTATTATATAAAGCAATTATAACATAGTATAAATATGATTAACATAGATAGACAAATGTCAAAGAATTCAATGGTTAATTATAAAAATTTATTAGTTTCTATGTTACAGTTCCAAGTGGAAAACGCACTAACTTGAGTTGCTGGATCCAGTTGATATGTTAACAATTGGGACTGTGCGCGAAATTATTTTAAACTAAAGCAACATCATTATTTCACTAAATCTTTTTGGTGATTATCAACACAATAAAAATTAATGCATTCAGCAAAATAAAAAATTAATATAATTTAACTGATAAGAAACCTTAAGAAATTATTTGGTACGACTGGAGAAAAAATCCCAGCGGAATTTACCGGAATTTCGACCCCCACTTTATCTTACCCCCCTAATTAAGGGCTCCTGAGTTCATTGGTGAGGGTCCCATGAGGGGCAAAGGCCCCATTCTCAAGTTATGGGGCCCCAAAGTTGGGGCTCGGAATTACGTTTTTTTTAAGATTTTTGCAAAACTTTTATAGATAATCGGATATTTTAAACGATTTTAGATGTATCTTATCATTCCGAATCGAATGCAATCAATTTAAATAAGCTACGACTTACCTTTACGAAGTTACGTAATTTTCTTTTTTTTGGTAAAATTTTAGATTACCGCCATATTAATAAAAATAGCACCGATCGATAGTTCACGACTAGTATACAAAACTTAACCAAAGAACCATACCTCTATCGGTAATAGTTAGGTAGGTATAAACGTTCAAAGTTTTTCTTACCTTTCGTGATGTCATTTCCGGCGATGGTAAAAAAACTTTGAACGTTTATACCTACCTAACTATTACCGATAGAGGTATGGTTCTTTGGTTAAGTTTTGTATACTAGTCGTGAACTATCATCGGTGCTATTTTTATTAATATGGCGGTAATCTAAAATTTTACCAAAAAAAAAGAAATTTAGATTGCTTGCATTCGATTCGGAATGATAAGATACATCTAAAATCGTTTAAAATATCCGATTATCTATAAAAGTTTTGCAAAAATATTAAAATAAAACGTAATTCCGAGCCCCAACTTTGGGGCCCCATAACTTGAGAATGGGGCCTTTGCCCCTCATGGGACCCTCACCAATGAACTCAGGAGCCCTTAATTAGGGGGGTAAGATAAAGTGGGGGTCGAAATTCCGTTGGGATTTTTTCTCCAGTCGTACCAATTATTTTTAAAATGGTAAAAATTTGGTAAATTCTATTTTATTTACTAAATAAATAGTATTTACATAATTAAAAGCTTATAACTTTCTGAATTAAAAGTTATAGTAAAATGCCGGTATCCGATTGATATCTTTATAAAAACATTTTGGTATTTTTATAAGTTTAATATAAATAATAAAAACTTACAGTTATCAGTGCGATCTTTCTGTTTTCTAATAAATGTATCCTAGAGAATTCACATATTTTTGATTTAATTGAAGGTAATTCGGCAGGAGGTGGATTGAGACGATAGAACTCTTCCCAATGTGTATCCGCCATCACTACACTACACTTGGCTAATCTGTTTGACGTAGTTCTTTCACACGCGGTAAAAGACGAACTTCGTAATCTAGTAGTGCTGGAATTAACTGAAAGTATAAAAGTGAAAATTATTGTTATTTTAAAATTTATAATTCTCCAACTTTATCAGGATGTCATCCGAAGATATTGAATCGTTCAGACAACCTTGGGAAAGCGACGAACATTGGTTTCTTCGAAAGAAATTTTTAACTTGCCACTGGGATAAATTTTCTCTTGATAGACTGTTGTGCTTAGCTCAAGTTTTCGTCAATGTTGAATTTCTGGGTTGTACTTACTCAACAGGTGTTATGAAATATATATCTGAACTCTCCAAACACGACGATATTGTTAAATCCATTCAAACGGTTCGCAAAATCAGATCTGAATAAAATTAGAAATGATTTATAAAACAGAAATCAATTCAAATGAAGTTTGATTGGCAGTTTCTTTATTGAGATTCCTATTTTATATTTAATTGTGACATGTTAATAACACATTTATTTAACTTAAGGAAAAAGTTATGAAAATAAATTTTATTATTTGCATTCTGTTGTGTAAAATTGACTTCCTTCATGTATTCATTTTATTGTTTTTTTGTAATCACTTCTTAGTTTAAAATATAAAATACTAGTAATTTTTAATAATTTTAATGCCAGATTTTTATTATAAAGAAATTCTTTATAAAATAATTATGGATATTTTGAAACATTAAAAATAATATTAAAATGAAAGAAAAGATTACTGAATTCCTCAAAATTGATTTTTCTAATAGCAATAAGATGAAAACCAATACGTTTGATATATTTTTCATGAGAGCATCAAAAAATTACTATCTGGAATTGGATGTAGTAAAAATCAGGTCATTTGACACATACTGCATATATTTACAGCCAATCTTTTTTAAATAACTTTAAATATTTGCTTTGAAAAAAATACAAAAATTGTGTTGAAAGATAATTGCTATCAAATCAAAAATTTCTATTCAAACTAACAAATTACTTAAAGCTGGTTAATATTGTAAAACTTTTTTAGTAGTATAGTCTATGAAGAAATTTAGATATTAAATTATTCTATTAATTTACAATATTTAAAGCTGTTTAAAGTAAATTTATTCAAGCATAGAAACTATACAATTTAGATTTAATTTTATACTGAGAAGTATGGGATTTGACTTGAAATAAAGCAATATATTCAATTATATTCATTGACCTAAGTGCAGATGACTCAGATTTATTGAACTGTACAGTGCAATAACTTATGTCTGTATAAATAAAATGATTATGTTTAATATCTAGTTAAACAATGAAAAATTTTCTAATATTTAATATCATTAACATTTAAGAAAGAGATAAGTTTAAATCCTAATACAAGTAACTAAATATGATGATAAACTTAAATAAGAGGAAAAAAATATACAATATAGATGGATTAAAAAATAGTGGATTTATAATAAATAAATGTTTAAATTGTAAAAGCTAAAAACAATTATTGAAATTAATTTTTTTTGGTTTATATCAATTGTAAACTTGTGTTTATATTTACTAGTAAATCATAAAATTTTTAGTTTATGCAGTTATGAAGTAAATAGACTAAATTAAACATTTACTGCAAGTAAAATTTCATGTAGGCTTGTAGTTATTTCATTGGTTTCTTTTCAGAATATTTACGATTAGAAAAGATATAAAATTTATCTGCTAATGCTCACCGAATTCAAAATTTCATTCTGAAAAATAGTATTTCAGCTAACACTAATGAATATAGTTAGAAAAAGTGTGCTTAAAAAATTTTATTACTATCCCAATTTTGATTATTATTATTTTTAAACTGTTGCACAATATTTATGAATAAATCTTACCTTTAGTCATTGAATATTCCAAAACATCGAGTTATTATATTTTAATTTTATTAACTATAAAAAAAAACCATTTATCTAATATATGATTTTTAAACTGTTGCACAATATTTATGAATAAATCTTACCTTTAGTCATTGAATATTCCAAATCATCGAGTTATTATATTTTAATTTTAACTATAAAAAAAACCATTTATCTAATATATGAGTTTTTATCAATATTTTTATTGTTTTATAAATTTATATATCCAATTATAAATTTAGATTCATTCATCTATTATAAATCACTAGCTATTTTGATTTAATTGTTCACATGTACCTAGATATTCATTTAATGCCAGGGTTAGATTCCTGAAAATCGTGATGTTAACTAAAACCAGAACCATAGGCCTAATGCTATAAGTCAGGGTTACATTTCTAGAGTGCTCTCTTTCCAATACTAGAATTGATACTATTTAGTAATTTTCATCATATAGTCATTACTATATTATTCAATAATGGAATGAAAAGCATGATTTAAGTATAAATTTTAATTGGAAAATGTCATGTAGCAGTTAATCTTAGAATTTATAGGAAAGAGAATTATTTTCTAATAAAAAACATCTTAGAATTCACAGGTATTATATCCATTATTAGTTTTTCTTAACATCAGTTCTCAATCATTTGCTAAAAACAGTGCAATTCCTATCACATGTAAATTATACCTGATAAGGCCAATTGGATTGTAGAGGAAATACACGACTGAGCTCAGATCTTCATAAAATTATTCTAAGATGGGATTCAATCACTGTTCCTCTAATTGAAAAGTCATGAAAATGCAGTGAATTTGATTGATTGACCTATTGTAATATAATTTGATATTGTGTTCTTAAACAATATTGTGAACTTGAATTAGTGCTCATATAAAATATGGTTGCCTGGTTTTCTACAACTACATTATAGGTTTCTAATATTTTTCCTGTCTTTCCCATATAAGCTGAAGTAAGAAAGCAGAGTAGAATTTAACCCTATTATCTTAATTAATTAAAAAATTAAGTTTTTAAGTTTTTACTCAACATAATAGCAAAAATTTAACACAATTTAAACAAGGACTTATTGTATCTCTAAAATATTATAAATATCAATTTATATAAACTAGCAATTAGCATATGAACCCAAAATGTATATTATGCATGCTGATCATTGTTTGAAAATCCCATCTTATATTATCAGAATGATGTTTACTCCATTCTAGGGTTAAACACTGATGAAGTATTTGGAAACTCAACACTACATTATACATACCACACAATATCTTAAATTGACTTATAATGTATTACCAATCTATCTTCAATATCATAGATATTTCAGAAGTTGCACAGTACAAAAATGAAATAAAACAAAATTAAACTGAGGAGATTGGTGCTCCATGCATTTTATATGACAGTACATTGCAATCTATAATAGTATTTATAATGCATGACATCAATACCATAGGGCAATGGGTTTCTTTTATATTTTAGTTATAGTTTTATTTTAATTCAGTTATGCTTTCATTTTTGAACAGTGAAACTTCTGAATTATTTTGTTATTAAAGATAAGTTGTTAATTTGAAAACATTTTTGATTTTATGTTATTAGTAATCATTGTAAGTTGATTACAGATATTATTTATATTATGAAAGTAATCATTTTTTAAAAATTGTTCATTACATGAAAATCTTTCAAAATTAATAACTTATTTTTAATATTTTGTCATGTCATTTATAGTTGCATCAATCATCATGATATCATATTAGTGATTATAACATCATTCCAAATCTGAACAAGTGTAAAGAATTTAAACATATATGTTCATTGGATAAAAATGTCCCATCCCTGGAGCAATCTTGATCCAGAGTACCCAATGTTCCCATGGGTCCCTACACAAAGTTTGGTATTGATTGATCAAATAGTATGGGAACAAATGTGGAATACATATTTTATGTGTGTATATGTGTATACATTATACATATAAAATGCAATGTTGTCTGTCAACCGATTACATGTATACTTCATTTCTTAAAAATTTTTATTAAATGAAAATTTATAAAACATATTTATTTCCCATTAAATTCCAATGCAAAACTTCAGAGATTTCAATAAAAAATTCCAATTAAAAAGAGACTTTTGGTATAAATTCCACCATCTTGAAATACTATCATAATATATTAAATAACTGTAGTTTTATATTATATTTCTTTTTTAGAGCATTCTGCTATTGTAATGTTTAAAATTCTCAAGTTTTTAAAATTTTCTGAAATATGAAAATGAAGTAGCAGAATTATACATATGTATGAAAGTTTGTAACTTAAAAAATACTATATACAGTTCCATGTTCTTCAAATTTATCAAACAAATTAGTAGTAAAAGTATGAATGCTTTTATTTCATATTGCCTTTCCTATATATGCTGAAGTTCAACATTTTCATAATTTCCAGTATCATTTCAGTATTTCCTTTCACTCTTCAAAATTAAATTTAGACTATTTATGATAATATCATACATCAATCTCGCTTCAGAGTAAAGTAAAATTTTACTTTATCCGATGCGATCGAGCTCATCTTGCCGCTGAATCCAACCTGTGTTTGTATAAGTGCATCAGATAGAAGACACCGCAACGCAAAAATTCTCGACAGTTATCCAAGAATCTTATGTAGGGGTGCTGTGCTGGATCACTTTAGCTGAATTATTGTCAAGAATTTCTGCGTCACGGCGCATCAGGCAGCACTGTGTCGCCTATCTGATGCACTTATACAAATGCAGGTTGGAGTCGGCAGCGTGATGCACTCGATCGCTTCGGGTAACGTAAAATTTTACTTTTTAAATTATATATTCGTGTTTGTATTATAAAATTTATTTTATATGTATATATTTAAAGTTTCAATAAAATATTTGTTTTGGCAAATGGCATTAATATATTGGTAACTAAAAGTCAAATTATTATTGGGTATTTTATGCTAGACTTTTTTGTTTTCTACAAGTGGCTATTACACACTATTATTATTTTATTATGAACATTGTACAGTGCATTCAAAAAATAACTATATACCAATGTATGTATTATAGTAATATAGGTGTATAGTTATTTTTCAAACACACTGTATATTTGATGCAGTTTGGCTGAGATGATCCATGTATCACAAAACAAAAAGCACAGACTATTCATTAGGGCCACTAATTAAATTGCCCAGTGATCAATGAACTTTCAAGTGCTATGAGTTAATAAATAATATTTATCAAAAAATGTTGGAATACTCAATCTTTTTTGAGTTTTTTCTTAGTATCAGCTCATCTTCTTGAGTTTTTAAAAACATCCAAGTTTTTCAGCAACTTTGTATATGACTTACATTAGCAAATAACAACAAAGAAAATTTTTAATGTTATCTGCTGATGTAATTCACAATGGCAGGCTTTCACATAGGCAGTTGAGGCAGTCACGTTAGGCCTGCAACTCAAGAGGCCACTTATTTAGCTTTAAAATTTATATTGAACAATGTTAAATTATAAAAAAGTTGTTATTTTTCGATTTTGTTACATACTTGTATGTATTTTTTTTACAAATAAAAGAACTGATTTTATAAAAAAAAAATTTATTTTAACAGGGTTCCAAAAATCTCTCACATCTTGGGTTCTCTTAAGGCAAAATCCGCTATTGATAGTTCATATAGATTTTAATAAAACATTCAGTTCCAAAAAGAATTAAAATCACCTATTTTCGAAATGTATCATTTATTTTTCATTTTTTTAGCATTTGGAATCCATTGGTTTTTTGTGTCCAGTGCTAATGTTAATTTAATTATTGATTTAATCAACACAGATACAGTATCATAACATTATCTCATCATTGCAGTATTGTTCATTATCATGACAGCATTGTTGTTTGTTTGCCATTGTGACATCATCATGATTGATATTGACAATAGTTAAGCTATATATTGTCTATTATAACTCCTATTCTTTAGTAACAATTTTACTATACTTACAGCTTTTTAACAGGAATATATATTACTATATAATTAATTAAAAAAAATTTTTTTCTTTCCTGATGAAAACAACAAGTATAACAATTGAAACATTACCTTAAGAAACCTTTAAGATAAATGTAGTAGTCATTAATCTCATTAAAATTGTAATTTTCTGATTAGATAATTGCGATGATGAGGCAAATTTATTTTTGTTTGTTCGCAAATTTCAATGCTTCGTCATGGCAATATTATTAATGATATGGAACTGTTGTTTATATTTCTATTGAAAAATTTCTCAGAAAATTACCTAAAAAACCTGAAACTTTATACAATATGTAAATTTTAACTGTGAGTAGCACCCCTCGGATTTGACACGGAATGACGGATATGATTCATTATGCAAATTAAACAGCATAAGATCGCGTTTAATGAAACAACACAAAGTTTTTTAAAGAATAACCATATTCGTTATTTTGAACATCATTATGGTGTACGCATCAAAAAGCGTATGAAAATCGGAACTTTAATTTTTAATGGAAAATTTTGACATCAGCTCTTGTTTTTGTTGCCCATGGCTGAATGTGCTCGATATAATTGTTCGATATGCTCATGGATGGATATATTTCAGATATTTGTTATATAAAATTTTTTAACAAATTCATAAATATCGCAACTGATTCAATTTTTAAAAATAATAGAAATATCAGCACTTTAGATTCATTCCGATTGGTGGAAATTGAATTTTAATTTGTCCGATCTGCTTTGTAAAAATTGAAACTAACTGATCTGTAATTCTATAAGCAGTGAAAAATAAAATTTTCAATAATTCGTATTTGTTTTTTTATTGAATTTCTTCCATTTTATTTTCGAGGTTTTAAAAATATTTTCCAATTACGCATAATGCAATAATTGTTCAAATTACGTATTAGTAATACTGTACATTATATTAGCTTAAAAAAACTCCTTCCATTAATAAATCATTAATATTTTAATCCATAATTTATTGTAATTTATATTATTATGTTACGATGTCAATATCATAAAAACTGAAAGTACAAGTCAAGCTTCCATTCATTAGAAGTATTGCATAAAGAAATACATAATTTTCAGTTTACGCTCGTATAGAGTACGGGAAAAGATGGAGACGGAAGGTTAAGATCGAATCCGTCTTCGGTCTTTGATGTTTTTGATATATTGTACGACAATGGCCACGCAGAAACCAGTAGAATGGGTTTCTTCGTTGATAACAAGGTTTGAAGAACAGGTACGGAAACAATTATAAGTTGTTTAAAGAACTGATATTTTTTCGTTCAATTTCGTTAGTGATGAATGGTTTCTTTCTATGAACTGTCATGTCTTCTGCCGGTTATGTTTTGAAATTTGAATGAGTAGTTTCTGTGTGTTTGTTAAATAAGATACTATTATATGGAATGTTTACTTGGAATATTTTGTTATGAATTATATAATTGTCAACAAAGATAAAGTCCAAAATATAAAATAGTTTTTACTTGAACTTTATTTACTTTTGCAACACAATTTGAAGTTTCTTTTCTTTATATGACAGTAAAATGATAACATTTGTGTTGTTTACTATGTATTACTGGTTTAATTTAATGGCATTAAATCTTAAATATGCATAACATTTAGAATTAAAAGATTATCTTTTCAATACACGACAAGTGCAAATTTGTGGTTACGTTAGTAAAGATCTAAAGATTTTCTAGAAATCCAATTAGAGAGTTGATATATAATCATTGTGAATGAAGCAAGGATTGTGATCTTATAAAACTTGAGTATGAACATTTGCTCTATCAGTATTTTCATTTAATGCAGATGCCACATTAAATCCCATACAAACAGTGATTTAGACACTCTCTCACTTGAATTTTTCATAGATTATAAAAATATTTGAAATTTTATATTAATTTAGTTTACAAAGATTTCAACTATATAAATGACATTTGAAATTCTATTGATTTTTGATTTTCTAGACTAGATGATCTTACAAAATTCATAAAGAAATTAAGAATTGGTATAAAACTTTTATAGTGGTATCATTAGATAGATCCTATGATAGTGATCAAACTTTCCCAAATAATTGAAATTTAAAATTATGCTATCCACTTTTAGGACTTTGTAAGCTATTAGAACTAAAAAGTCAACCAATATCAATATGAAAAAGTTGTCATTTTTCTGCATTGATGCTGGTTGAATTTTTAACAGATCCTAGATACTATTTTTCATCAGATGAGAGATCCAGATCTAATTTCTTTATTCCTACACTTCAACATATTGGCTGATTCTACCCTGAATCTGATCAAATGATGTTAATTTACTTGCCTTTTATTCTTTTTTGCAGATCCAGCTGTATAAACCTGAAATAACTAACAGATTTTTTTGGAATTAAAAAGTTTATTTTAGTACATAATAAAAAATGAGAAATGATGATTCTGTTCTGTTAAAGATGATGATGTAAGAGTCTTCATATCTTTAACAAAATAGAACCAAATTTTGTAATATTATTCTCATTTTTATAAATCTTCAGCATAAAATTATCAATTTCATGTTTTTATCATTATTGAGGAGACTATATCTGGTTTCCTAACAAGCAAGTCTTTCCTATAACAATCTAAAAATATATATACCAGTATATTTGATAAATACACATTTTTGAACTCTAGTTTTTTGGAAAGTTTTTATTTGTTCCAAGTTCATAGATCTTAAGAAAGGCTGAGAAGTTCTCTTGTAATTACACTGAAATCATAAAACTATTTAAGATTATATTTCAATTTAGTGTTACAATTCAGTGAAATGTAAAGGCATTTCAGTAATGAATCCTTTTTAGTGTAATTTTTTGAAATTATCTAAAATTAACAGTTTTAATTAATTAATTACAAAATTTATCCAAAAAATTAAATTTTTTTTTATTTTAAAACGTTTTCGGTTTTACTTTGAGACCCTCATCAGTAATGTTTAATCATATTCTCTTTTTAACGACCACTTTAGAAAGCAGTCGTTAAAAAAGCGGTCATTAAAAAAGAATATGTTTAAAGATTACTGATGAGGGTCTCATAGTAAGATCAAAAACGTTTTAAAATAAAAAAAAAAAGTAGTTCCTGTTAAAGAGCTGTAAGTATAGTAAAATAGTTAAGCTATATATTACCACTACACTACTAACATTTAGCATCATCTATTGACAAAAAATAAAATATGATTTTAAGAAAAATTAAATGCAATCTTGTAGAATTAAACAATTAAATGATCCTACAAGATTAAATTATCTGGCATCAAGATAATTATTATTGATGGATAATCACTACCAAATTTCATGAAAATCTGCTAATTAATTCAAAAGTTATTATTGAGCATGATACACAGGCAGACAGACATCTTATAAGCCTCCATTTCCTTTGGAAACTAGGCTAAAAAAATAATCTATAATCTCTTTCTGATTGGCTGTTTTTGATTCTTATTTATTGATATAATTTTTAGTAAAATAAAATATAGTATAACAAAGTAGTATTGATAATTCAAGATTACTGTGTTATACTATATTTCATCATCATCAAATATATTGTCAAGTTTACCTCAAATTACCAGTAAATTTTGATCATATAGACTAATTCTCCAAAATATAAAGCCTGAAATTATATAATTTTATTATTAATATAATATTGTGCATAATCTGTTTGTATAATGTTACATTATAAAAAAACTAAAAAGATCCCCTTTTGTTTAGCTTATGAGAAAATCTAAATCTATATTCATTTATTTTTCAAATTTAATCATTGTTTTTGCAGTAAATATTGTTTATTTTTAGAAACATAATATCACTTTTGTTGGAATCTCGAACTAAAGCTACCAGTAATTAATTTCACAAAAAATAAAACTAATATGATAACTATAGCTCTCAATTCATAGCAAAATCCAGAATATGATAACTTGGTCACTATTATCTACTCTAATTGAAACTAACTAGGGGAATAACATAATGTTAAACCAAATATTTCCAGCTAATTTAACCCTTAGTATAATAATTACAAATTAAATTTGTAATTTTAATGATTAATTTTCAAATTAAGGCTATGGTGCCAACAAACTTTTGAGTTAATAATTAATTAATTTTTAAATTTAAACTAAGATGGTGCCACTAGTAATTAATAATTAGATAATTTTTAAATTAATTTTCCCAAAATTAATTAATTATTAACTCAACAGATGGTAGCACCATAGCCTTGATTTGAAAATTAATCATTAAAATTACAAATTTTATTTGGAATTATTACATTAAGGCAGTGTTTTCCAAACTGTGGGTGGGCCCTACTAGGGGAGTGCGAGTCTATGACAAAGGGGTGTTTAAGAATTAACAAAAACATTATTTTTGAGACAAACAAGCAAAAAATGAATTCAAATTGGTGTCGGAAAAAATAAATTGGCAAAAGGGTTATAAATACAGTATATATATTTATGTATCAGAAACTTTCTGCTGTCACTATTTTAAAGAAAAAATATCAATCTCATTCAGTGATTGAAAAAGAATTGCAAGTAGTGATATCAACTGATTTGAAAGAATGTGTGCTGAAAAACAAGCTCACTCATCGCATTAAATATTATGTTGTATTAAATGTGTATTCTATTTTTTGTTTTTTTTTTGTAAGATTTGTTTAATTGTGTTAAAAATTATTTATAATGTATTATTTTTAACTTTATTTATACAAAATATGGTATATTGTTTTGTAATGTTAAATTGTAAGTAGAAAGTATTCATAAAATTAGACTGTTATGAAAATTAGGGGCATACCAATTTTTTTTTATAAAAAAATGGGGTTACAGACACAGAAAGTTTGGAAACCACTGCATTAAGGGTTAAATTGGCTGGGAATATTTGATTTAACAGCATTATTTGCCAATACACACAAAAAATATCTCTAAAAAATTGCAAATAAAGAAAGATATGAAAGATATATATTCACAAAATGCCTACATACTTATTTAAATTAAATTCAGACAAATAATGTTCAAACTCAAAAAATGGTAGAAATCACTTTTTAATTATCACATAAATACAAAAATGATACCATTTTCAACACCTATCTCAAACCAATTTTCGTACCAGTAGATTGCAATTGGAAGAAAAGTCCCAACAGAATCCCCAGGTGAGGGAATTGGAAGAAAAAGAAGTAGATTAATATGCTATCTAATTCTAACTATTTTAATCAAAATTAAAATAGTTGATGCATATAGTGCAGTACATAAAAGATGGAATGGGTGTAGCATCTAGATAGATTATAAATCACTAGAAATACAGTTAACATAAAATATGATCAAATTCTAACAATAAAATTTGATAATCAGCTTATTACAGACCATAAATTCCTATACATTAGATTATATTTCCCAGAGAAACAAATGTAAATCAATAAGCAGAACATCAGACCTACCAAGGAAATTTTAGATGACAAATAATTTATAGATAACACTTATTAAAATTTAGAAATTCTTAAAAATAGCGTTAACTGAACAACATGGTACAGATTTAAGAATGAAGTAAAAAGGAAGCCATCACAAGCCATAGAATAAGATAGCAAAATTCTAAGCTTAGAACAGAACAAATAATTTAAAAACATTCTAGATTATTTGTTCTGTTCTAAACTTTTGAATTTTACCATCTTGTTCTATAATGACTTCTTTGAAGTCGAAAATTTTTACTGTTTTTGTATTTACGTGAAGTGTGAAGTTTACATGAAGTGTATTTACATGATAATTGAAGTGATACCACATCAATACTTAGTAATTTATTTATTTCTAAAAAAGTATGATAAACTTTAAATTCATATATACTGTACATCTATAAAACAAAGAGTTAATGAGAATTGTCATTAAATCTTATAATATAATTAAAGAAAACTGAAAAAATCAATTTTCTTTCATTACAGCAATTTAAAATGCACTTTGATAAGAAAATGTTGATTTTCTCCATTATTTGCTATAATTCTATTGTGATTTACCTTGTTGACTAAAAATTTTATATTTTATTAAAAATTAATTTTTAATTTAAAAAATAAATATGTATTATTTTTGGAACTCTTTGCAGAGATTTTCTCAAAAATGTCATTGTGAAATATCTGAGCTGTTAGAAAAAACAAGAGATATTGAAAAAGAAAATGCTGATATTTCCTTACAAAATGATGTCTATGACATTCAAGATCAATGGCAACAATTGCTCAATACATCACAAAACTTGATTGAACAACTTGGAAAGACAATTGAACAGTGGGAATATATTGTACTTGAATTAAATGAGATAAATAAATGGACATCAGATATTGAACAGTTAATAAAAATTCAGACTTCTGTTTCCACTCCTAGTGTTGATAGGATGGAACAAATAAAAGAACAATACAAAGTAAGTAAATTTAATAATATACTTAGTCAAAACAAAATACAGTAAATTTTCAGTTAATGATTGATTTTGATTCCTGAAAAGTGTGATATAAAAAATTAATCAAATTGAATTTTTCTAGAAGAATTTAATAGAAATAGAAGAGATTAGAATGGAAAATGTTTAATGTTGTCAGCATTCTCTATCAAAATTAAGAAGCACTTTTTTGAATCAAAAGCATTTTAATATGTATTGTGCTTTCATAAATGATCTATTATCAATATATTTATTTTGAACCAAATTCAAATATTGATAACATATTTATTTTAATATTAAGACTATTTTTTAGAATTAATATATAAAATTTAAATAGTAATAATAAAATATATTTTATATAAATATAAAAATTTTCAGCTATCCACATAGCCTCCTTCAGTTGTTAGCTGAAAACATTTTGAATAAACAGTTTATTTTACATATTTTGCTTATAGTTTATTTTTATTTAGCATTTATAGTAAGAAGTCTTACATTATGTTCTTGGCAATGTTGTGTAAATTAAATTTACATACATAAATTATTATCTAAATGTTACAGTAAATTAAAAATATTTTATGTTGTATTTTATCTTCTAACTGCAAGGCAGGAAATATGATATGACTATTGCAATATAATGTACATGTACAATTTACATCATAATATGATAATTATTTGATATACAGTCAATTCCACTTAATTGGGACATGTTGGGACTAGTCCATTCTGGCCCAATTAAGCAGCTGCCCTAACTACATGAACTAATAATAAATTCTAAAATAGAATATGTAATATGTAGGTAAATAAATAAGGTAATAAATTCTAAAATAAAATATGTAATTCATAGGTAAATAAATAGGCAAAAACTAAAATAAAATATGTAATTCGTAGGCAAATAAATAATAGGTAAAAAAACTGAAGTAGTAATAAATTCTAAAATATGTAATTTGTAGGTAAAAAAATAGTAATTAGGTATCTATTTTAATGCTTTATTAAAATAGGTACCTAATTATTAGCGTTTTAGTGATCTCTGACTTTGCCTTCAACACTAGGCCGCTGATAGTCATGCCTTGCCCACTAGCTGTAGAAAGCCAGTGATCTAATATTTCTTCAACTTCTGAATCCTTTCCATTATGCTTTCTTTTGGATGTTCCTCGAATTTCTTTCTGTAATGCCTACTCCTTACTCAGTTGATTTTCTTGTTGTAGGAGACATGCTATTGTAGAATAAAGTAAACTACTTGCTTACATTCTTAAATAAGTAAATAAAACAGCACTAAATAGCAAGTATAAATTTTTACTTACTAATTAAAAATTTATACTTGCTATTTAATGCTGTTTTATTTACTTATTTAAAAATGCTATGGTAGATTTTGGTACACCAGTTATATCAGCAAGTCAAGTGTAGTCTTTTGATTTTGATACACCAGTTGTATCAGTAAGTCTGTGTAGGAGAAGCGCTATGATAAATTTTGGTATACCAGTTATACCAGTGGTCTACAACGGCTTGTATTAAATGGCTGGCTTTTAATTTTATCCAGCAAAGCAATTTTACCTGCAAGTGTAAAATCATTTCTGGATGTCTTGGCAAAGATTTAAAAATTTTAAATAAAATTGATACTGTAAATGAGTATCGCTAAGTACAGTATATAGTAACGGTAGATTCTTAAGCAGACGCATATTTGCCAGACACACAACGATAGATAACTGATTCGCATCACGCTAGTGTTGCTAAGTAATAGTGTACATAGTGTTGACACATTTTTGAAAATCCCTAAAATATGTCAAAAATTGCTAAATTCCTTTTCTGCTACTGTCCCAATTAAGCATTTAAATTATGTATTAGTTTGGTTTCTGTTCTTTGAGCTTTTCTGCTACTGGTCCCAATTAAGCATTTAAATTATGTATTAGTTTATTAATTTGGTTTCTCCCAATTAAGCGTTTAAATTATGTATTAGTTTATTAGTTTGGTTTCCGATAAATTATGTATTAGTTTATTAGTTTGGTTTCCGTTCTTTGAGATTTGGCGCAATTATGCGTTGCCCCAGTTAAGCGGAATCCACTGTATTAATAATAATATTATGTATTAGTTTATTAGTTTGGTTTCCATTCTTTGAGATTTGGCCAAATTAAATGACTTTTAATATCAAATTATTTTTTTGATATTAGACAGAGTCTAATATCAAAAATATAAACATTAAAAACTTGTTCAGATATAACTGTAATGTCACATCCTGAATCTACTTTGAACAAAATTCTTGCAATTTTGTATCTCTACTGAAACAGTTCATTTTCCTATTACTAGGCATAGTCTTTCTGACTAATGTCTTTGAAGCTGAATTGATTGTACAATAAATATGTTTAACTCTGCTATATTATCATAAATTGCCAGAGTTTTTTTTAAATATTTTTGCATATTTTCACATAATAACCATTTCATTTTCATTTATTGCAAATTGCTTTATTGCTGGACAATTCACAATAGGATATGTGTCACATTCACATCTATTGCATTGTTTGCTATTAAATTTTATTTTTCACTTAGTTTTTTCATATTTTTTCACAAACTTATTTTTCTGTTTGAAGCCTGCCTTGTCTCAATCAATTTCCAAACTTTGTGGCTGGACTCAATTGCTCTGTAGTTAGAGAAACTGTTTCTTTATTAGTTTGTTCTATTTTACTATTGTTATTGCATTCTTTAGTGTTAAATCACTTAATAACTACATCCTTTCTGAAATTTTTGATTTTTTATTCCAACTATGATTTTATCATGCATTAAATCTTCTTTTAATATCCTGTAATTACAATATTCTACTAGTGAATATAATAACATGATAAATTCATTTGCTGTTTCATTTTCACCCTAGATACTTTTATTAAACAGAGAATGATCAAAAATTATATTTTTTTTAATGCTAAAATAATTTTCAATTGCTGGAAACACTTTGGAGAAATCTTCTTTATCTTTAACAGATAAATTAAACAATAAAAAAATTTCATCCGCTTCATTGCCTATGCAATATATTAATGCATTAATTTGTTCAATATTGCTTTTCTTTTCAGGTCCAGAAACTATTCTCTATTTTTCAAATCTTCTTTTCCACTTTGGCTATTGGTCAAATTTGAAAAGATTGAACTATTCTGATGGTAACCACATATACATTACAATTGCCATTTTTCTTTCTTTAACTTCTGATGAATATAAATTTAAAGAAAAAAAATATATATTTTTTTTTTGTGTTTAAAAATATAATCAATAAATTACACTTTTGATCCTCCAGTTATTTCAGTAAATTATTTTTTCTGTTGCCACTATATATTGTTTGGATGGTAAAGAATTACTATACCACACACAAGTAGACTCAAGCTGTTCTAGTAAAGAAGTATTTTTTTTATTTGCTCTCCAGTGCTCTCTATTATATTCTTACACTATGATAACTGATAACATAAAATCTATATACAATTGACTATACAATACAGCATTCCCAACATCTGAAGCAAAAATCATCTTTGAATGAAGATTTTTACTTCAGCTATTTTGATTTTACTTTTCTATCTTTTAATTCATAATTTGAATAATACTTTTGTGGTAATTCAAAATGTTAAAAATTTTTTAGATTTGAAATTTCCTGGTAATTCTTTTAATAACATCAATGGGAAATTATGCAAATTTTTCTCCCTTAATTTTTTTCTAATTCAGAGAGAAAAAAAATTATGTAAATAATTATGATAATTATTTTTCATAAGAAGTCAATAAAAATTATTTTTTAATAAAGTTTTGGAATTATATATAAAAAAATGAAGAAAATAAAGATGCATTTTTACTAATTCTTTTTATTTAAAGTTTTAAATAAAAATGAAAAAATATATTTTACAGTAAGTAAAGTCCAGTCAAGCAATTAATAAATACATTTTGTTATCTAAGTCAACCTTGGTTATATGATTCTCAGATATAATATAAATATTATAATCCTTAGATTTATATTATAACTGAGTATACTGTATAAGATTTAATAGTGGAAAAATTAAACATTAAGTACTAAAGATTTAAACTGTTCATAGTAGAATAAACTATAACAAATAATTCACTATTGAAAGATTTTTAAATCTCAATAGTCCATCTAAAAAATGATGAAGTGCTAGTGATTCGGTTTTTTGATAAATGAATTGCAGCAACATTAATCAAGTTAAATAATATTAAATTTAAGTAAATATTGACAAAATTGAAGTAATTTAGAAATTTATTGTTAAAATATAATTTTTAAAATTGCAAGTTTCTTATTTCACAAATTTTAATAAAAAGTTTCAAATATAAAGCAAGGAATTTTTGGTGTAATCACTCTTATCTTGAAATACTGCCATAGTACTCTAACTGTGTAAATTTACATCATATTGGTTTGCTAGAGCATTTTGCTCTAATATTGTTTAAAATTATTGAAGCATTTTTGAAATTTTGTAAAATTTGAAAATGAAATTTCATGTTTGTAAGGATAAACGTTCATCACTAGAATGTTCATAAATATAAGAGTGCATGTACTTAATAATAATTGAAATTTCCTATAATTCAAATAATTTTAGAATTTTATTGATTAAGCAATTAAAATTTATAATACATCCTGAAAATCTGAATATCTGATGATTCAGCACTGCTTATTATTGTTCACTGAATTAAGTCAATAAAAACAAAGAAAATTATAAGATTAATCCTTTTAATGAATTTACAGAGTGAAAGTAAAAAAGCAATTACATTTTCCTTTATATTGGTGCTTGCTAATTTTCAAAAACTAATTTGAAATTTTATTACAAATTATTATACTATATAAAATAATATAAATGAAATATAGTATTATACATGCACTCTTCTAGTTATGGATATTTATATTTATGAATATGAAATTTCATTTTCATATTTCAGACAATTTCAAAAACTCTTTAAGTATTTTAAATTCTTGAAATTATTGATAACAGAATGCTCTATCAATCAATATAATGTAAAATTACAGTTAGTTAATATATGGCAGTATTTCAAGATGAAAGCAATTATATCAAAAAATTCTTACTTTATATCCAGAACTTTTCATTCAAATTTGTGAAATAAGAAACTTCTAATTGGTCAAATTATGAAATATATTACAAAATACAATATATATATAGTTATTTCAGTACTTTTGGAAGAAAATTAACAACAGTATCTGAGTTACAAGCAACCCAAGTTACAAACAAAAGTTACATGAGATTAAGCTCATATCAAGGAGCATGTATATTTTAAATGTTAAGTACATAGTAAAAAGAGCAATCTGTATAGCAGTTACATACAGGAATTCCTTGATTAGTGCAGTTAATAAATCCTCACAAGACCACATATACATCAAAACTGCACTAATCAAACTAAAAAACCAATGGGAATAATTATAATGAATTCTGGAAAATATCAAAATTATAAATATATATATTTTCTTCTCCCAAAACTTATCTATATTGAATTACATGTACTTTAAATTATTGAGGAATATGTATAGGTATTTAAAAATTTATAGTAAAAATTAAAATTTATTTTTCACAAAAAAAATTACTTTTTACAAAATTGCATAAATTTTGTAAAAATAATTGCACATCCATAGACATCGAGTACTGGAGAGAAACTGAAGGCAAGGCTGGCTATGTAATAATGTAATGGCTATTATTAAGAAATTGTCATTCATGCTAAATTTATTAATAAATAAAATTTCAAACGAATTTAAAATATAACAATTAGATGACAAAAATAGTGATATTAACAGAATTAAATAAATAAATAAATAAATTTATTTCAGTGCTATATTTGTATAGACTATTCCCTCTGAGATTCAGTTGCCAATGCTTCAGAGGGTTTGCAAAAAAAAAAAATCAGCACTTGTTGAAGCACACTAATCAAATTTCGCACCGCATAAATTAAGGGATAGTCTCAATTTTTTTTTTGCACTAATCAAAACTGCATTATTCAAACCCACACTAATCAAGGGATTTCTGTAATTGCCTTTGTTTACTTTCATCATCTCAACTTATTCAGTAGACTCTTAAGGTGCTTCTTTTGTTTAGTCCCACTAGTTTTTCTCATTAAATATACAATAATGCTGATTTGATTAGACTAGAAAAGTTTTATTGTAAATTGAAATTAAGATGTTTATTAAAAATTATTGATATTTCTATAATTAACATATTTTAATTTTTTATATAGAAAATTACATCAGAAGCATCAGAAAAGCAACTAAAATTAGGAGAACTTATTAAAGATTTTGATTCAATCACACCACAACTTTCTCAAAAAACAGGATCAGAACTTTATAACCAGTTAAGTGATATAAGAAAACGTTTAAATGATATAAATGATAATCTTCGACAACATGTGATAAAATTATCTTCTGCAATAAATCAAAGGGAAGAAATTATTAAAAAAATAGATAATTTTGGTGTTTGGATTAAGGATTTACAGAAAAATTTAAATAACTTAAATGATATTTTTATTGATCAGATAGAAATAGTATTAAAGAAATTAGAGGTAAGTTCTTAATAATAAAATTAATATTTAATGCTAAATATTTAGTTCTAAAATTTTTGTTTAATCATTCTAGTTCTGAATAAATTAATTTTTATGTTTTGAATATAATTTATTTTTTGTCATTGCTTTTTATATTGAAGATTTTGCAAATATATTTCACTTAAACTACTGTAACTATCTTATATATTTATATATAAACCAGTCTATATAAACTGACCCCCCACTTCAGAATTTGAAAATTGGTTAAAATGTGAAATTTATAAGCCAACCCCCAATTTTCAAGTATTAGAATAATATGACATTTATTGAAATAAATAGATAATTTTTTATAATTTAAAAATTTTTAAAATTCAGTTCATTATTGAAATAAATAAGGCTACTTAGACAAAACAGCAGACTTACAATATTGAAATTCCACAATACAACATAAAGAGAAAGCTCAATGAAGAGCAGGATCTGATCATGTTGCATCATGTCCAGTCACATTTCTCTACAATACAATTTTATTGAAGTGCTTGTTCAGAAGAAAATATAAAAGTTTTTATCATTTCCAGATCTCAACAAAAATTTTTTAACAAAGTATAAATGATAGAAAATCAGAATCAAAACATGCAACAAAAATTTTGCTAATAGTGCATCCTTTGTTAGTAGATTGATGTATCATATTTATTTCTAAAAATGCCTATTTCTTGATTATATTATTAAAAATGTGGATATATGTGAATGTTCATATTTAAATACATTCAAAAAACAACATCAGGAACGTGTAGATTGATGTTTTTAATAAGTAAACATGATTGTCACTAATATCATCATCATATATCATCAGTTGATATTAAATGGAAATATAGCAATCTCTGATGTTTCTAATAGACAATTCATTTTCAGATAATTCTGATCATTTAAAAAATACATGATGATTATTTTGCAGCTGACTTTAGATATTACATTTGCACTTCTGATGATCATGTGTGCACTGATCTCTTCTATTTCCATCAGTTGTGTCAAAATTTTATCGTGTTTTTTGATTGGATTTTCACTGTTTACATTTGTTAAAATTTTTTTGAGATTCAGAAATGATAGAAACTTTAATATTTATTTGATATTTTCTGCTAAACAAACATTTCAATAAAACTATATTAAAGAGAAACATGATTGGATGTAATGTGACATGATCATATTCTGCTCTCTATTCAATATTTTCTTTATGCTGCATCACAATGTTTCAAAGCTGAAAGTCTGGTTTTTAATCACTTAATCCAATAGTGAACTGGATTTTGGGAATTTTTAAAATTATAAAAAAATTATCAATTTTTTCAATCAATGTCATATTAAAATTGATTCTAATACTGCCAAATTATCCCTTGATATATTTTAAAGGAAATTTGACTTATTAAACAGTTTCCATTAAAATATATCAAGGAATTAATTTGGCAGTATTAAGTTCAATTGGAGTAATTCTCTTGAAGTTTGGCTAAAAAATTTATGAATGTCATATTACAAAATTTTTTTCCACTACACTGCCAAAGAAACACTATACATAAAACTATCAGCACAAAAATGTTAGAATGTCATATTATTCTAACATTTGAAAATTGGAGATTAATATATGTGAGTTTCACATTTTTATTAATTTTCCAACTCTTCATAATTTGAATTTGATAAAAATGGGATAGGAATTAACTTATACACAAGTATATGCAATAATTTATGTACTCATATATATCTACATGTTTTTATAAAAAATGGAAAGAATAAGTTAATGATGTTTGTTAGGTATGAATACATTGGATCATGTAGCTGGCACAAAGGCATGTCAGGAATATGGCATAGTTGAGCCAGCAAATCTCACAATCTTAAAAAAGTTTTCCACTTTTTGATTGCCTTATGTTTCAGGTTGACCAATAAATCTGTGCAGTTTTTGCTGTTAGATGGCTATAGGCATTGTGAAATGCAAGTAACTTCAGTTTAACCTGGAGAGCATTCAGTCATTTGACAGAAGACATTCCAAGCTTACTTTTTCAAAAAAATTGTGCACAGATTGATTGAGTGTTTTTTATTGCGTGTTAATTTAAAAATGAAAAATCAAAATAAGCAGTTTTGATATATTTTGCTGTTTTATTTTTAAAAATGATAAAATGTGATGTAAGCACATAAAAAGATTTGTGCTTGCATGAAGATTGTGCTTGCAAATAGTGAAGATGCTTTATCGGAATGTGTATGCCAAAAGTGGTTTGCCAAATTTCATTCTGGTGATTTCAACATTAAAGATGCACCACACTCAGGAAGATCAGTGGAGATTGATAGCGACAAAATAAAGGTATTAATCAATGCAAATCATCACTACATTACATGAAATATTGCAAAAATTCTAAAACATATCATTTAAATCAAGTATGGAAAATCATTTAAAGTGATTGGATATGTGAGTAAACTTGATGTTTGGGTACTACATCAACTTAAAAAAGTTCATCTAACTAAATGCATTACCATATGTGATTCAGTTTTGAAATGTGAGGAAAATCATCCATTTTTGAAATGTATGATAACAGGCAATGAAAAATAGATCATCTACAGCAGCATTTCCCAAACTTTTCCTATGACAGAACACTTCACAAATCCTGAAATTTTTATGGAACACTTTGGTTATTTTATAGTATAAGTAGATATTAATAAATAAATAAATTATGCAAAACAAGCATTTTTTATCAAATTGTAATTATGTAAAATAAATTAGTGACTCCAGTTTCAACACAGTATTTTAATTAAATCATATGAGACATATTAATTTTCATAATTTTTTACAGAATACTTATAGATTTTCCGTGGAATACTGATGTTCCGCAGAACATAGTTTGGGAAACGCTGGTCTACAGTAATATTGAGTGGAAAAAATCATGGAGCAAGCATAATGAATTGACCTAAAGCACTTCAAAAGCAAAGCTTCATAAAAAGGAAGATGAAGTTGTCAATTTGGTGGGATTGATTTTTATGGAACACTTTGGTTATTTTATAGTATAAGTAGATATTAATAAATAAATAAATTTGGCAAAACAAGCATTTTTTATCAAATTGTAATTATGTAAAATAAATTAGTGACTCCAGTTTCAACATGGCACAGTATTTTAATTAAATCATATGAGACATATTAATTTTCATAATTTTTTACAGAATACTTATAGATTTTCCGTGGAATACTGATGTTCCGCAGAACATAGTTTGGGAAACGCTGGTCTACAGTAATATTGAGTGGAAAAAATCATGGAGCAAGCATAATGAATTGACCTAAAGCACTTCAAAAGCAAAGCTTCATAAAAAGGAAGATGAAGTTGTCAATTTGGTGGGATTGGAGAGGCATTGTGCTTTTTGAATTACTTCCAAGGAATGAAATGATTAAGCTGGCTCCACTTTTCTGAATCCTTAAGATTATTTCTTCTTAGACTTATTATACATTAATATTTCTAATCTGATCCTATAATTTATAGTGCTGAAGATGATTTTGTACTGAAAGTGCTTCACTAAATAAATAGTAGTATGCTTAATTACTGTTGAAATGTGAATGAGTTTAAAATATTAATGAAACAATTAATTTGAGTATATACTGTTGACAATTGGATGAATTAAGTAATGTCATTCATCAAAAGCATCCAGAACTAGTGAATCACAAAGAAGTTGTCTTTCATCACAATAACGCCAGACTGCATACATCATTGGAGACTCGCCAGAAATTGTTGCAGCTAGGATGGGATATCTTACCACATTCTGCTTATTCACCAGACCATGCACCATCAGATTTTCATTTGTTTCACTTAATTCATAATTCTTTAAGAGGAACAATCTTTGATTCTTATGATGATATCAAGTAGTACTTGGAATAGTTTTTTTGTTGCAAAAAATAAGGACTTTTTTGAGTGTGAAATTATGAAACTACTGGAAAGATATCAAAAAGTAGTGGATCACAATGGTCAATATATTGTTGAATAAAGTTGTTTAATGTCAAAAAGTTTTGTGGTATTTACTTAGAAAAACTGCACTGACGTATTGGTCAATCTAATTTAAACCAATCCTCTTCTTATATACATGAGTATATAAAATAATTATTTTCTTAAAATTATGTAAAATGAACAAGTAATTCGAGTGTACATCCAAAAAAATAATTTGTGATTACTATATTAAATCTTTATAATTCTAATTTATTCTTTAATATTTATTTACTGTTTTTATTTTTCCAGAATCTGAAAATTGAGAGTACATCTAAAAAAACAGATTTTAACATTATTTATAATGAAATGAAGAAAATTAATGAAAGTTGTAATCCTCATGATTCTCAACTACTTATGTCTTCTTATTCACAAATATCTGAATCATATCAAACAACTGAAAATCAATTAGATTTCTTACAAAAGTTATTTCAGAAACTTCAAGAATTTGAGTTTTGGTATAGAGATATTAATGAACAATTGAAATTTCTTTTGCAAAAATTAGAAGGTAGAGCATCTAATTCAGAATTTAAAATAATTCATTCAGAAATAGAAGGTTTACAAAAGCAAATTGACCAAAAATCATTGCAAGCAATTGAAATAGAAGAAATGATGAAAAAAAATAATCAGTTATTGAGAGACAGGCTATCATCTTTGCCAATTTCTGTTATCAGTCAACTTAAGGATGCAGAGGGATTACTTAAAAAAGCAATATTGACTGCCCAAAAAAGAGAAGAAGAAAAAGAACAACTTGGAAATCAATGGAAAGAATTTAATCATATGTTAGAATCTATTAATAAATGGATTCAAGCATTAGAAGTTAAATTGAATGAGATATGTCCCAAGAAACAGACGATTGAAGGATTGACAGAAATGTTAGAAATGTTATCAGTAAGTATGAATCTCTTAATATTTGACTAATATGAATATAATTAAATAATTAAAAATTATAAATTATAATAAAAGCATAAAATTTATCTTTAATTGGAATCATAAGATATTTTATAATGAAATTAAATGAAAATGCTTAATTAATAAAAGATTACAGATTTAATACTATAGTACAGTGATTCTCAACCTTTTTGACCCTGTGACCCAACAATTTTTTTTTGAAATTGTACTTCGACCCAATTGTTTATTTTATAATATAAAATAAAAAAAAGGTAGTATATCAACATGATACTGTATGCACTTGGATTAACTTCTAGTACAATGGACTATGATGTATTACTTCCATACAACGAAATATTACCATGAACTGTAAATTAAAAAGATACACTGTAATTCTTATACTTCAATACAAAAGCATACACTTCAACGAAATACAAAATACAATTACTAATTTTAACATACTAAATGAACACATTGACTACTTAAAAAAAATGACAATGTACATACAAAGTTATTCTTATTGCTGTTCTGACAACTGACAATTATACACTAGTTCAAAACTAGCAAAACTGGGAAAGAAATGTGTCGATGAATGCCGGGACAGGTGAAACAAATATGCACATAGACTTAAGTTACATTCACAATGTCAAAATTTATTTAAGATATTAACATACCAGAAATTAATACTATTTAGAATCTCATAATTAATTTTCAAAATTAATGTAAAAGACTTTTTTTTTGGTCTATTTATTTATTTATTTATTTTATATATTTTTAATTCGGTATTTTACCAGTTCCTTTGTGACACATTAAAAATTGGGGGCCACTAAAAATTTGGATAAACAGAAGTCTATTATAGCAGTGTTTCTCAACCATTGAGCCGAAATCCAATATTGGGTCATGGCCCAATGGTTGAGAAACACTGCTATAGTAGACTTCTGTTTATCTGAAGTAATGATCACTGAGGGGACTTTGGATAATCAAAAACTCCTATAACATGGAAAATCTGATAAATTATTATTAAAAAACTGGATTTGAATACATTAACATACTATTTTCACTATTTAGAATGTTTTCAGATCAAACTTATTTATTGAATATAATGATTTTTAATGTATAATTTAAAGGTAACTTGTCATAACAAACTTTTTTAGACCTAGACTTCAAGGGATAATAACTAAATAGGTCCTAATTGTGCCTAAAAAACTCTTGATTATAATGGAATTTTAATAATTCTAATAATTTAGACTAATGTTAGCACCATCTCTGAATTATGAAATAAGCAAATAATTAAACTAAGAGTGGTGCTATCTATGAATTAATAATCAAACTATAATTTTTTAACATTTATCTGAAGATAAAACTTGCCTCATCCTAGGATTGAACCAAGGATCTTAAGGTTACCATTCTGATGTCATATCTGCTAGACCACTAAAGCCATCTGGCAGGTTGATTCTTATGAAAATGAACTATTATTTTAAAAAGTGTACCTGGACAGCTACCAGTCTCTCATTTTATTTTACTGACATTATTTCTTACATGCAATCATGTTAATCTTATAACATTCCATATTATTGTTATTTATCATCAATTTTCTGTCATCATTTATATTTGTTCTGGAAGTTCATCTGATTATTGATGCTTTCATAATCTTCAACTAAATTGCTGCTGTTATAACTTTTTATCGAAAAAATTCACTATATATTAATTTTATCAAGTTTATTTTTTCTCCCAAAAATAGTCAGTTTATATTTTCTATATGATATTAGTCTGTATTTCTATAATGTCAGTAAAGAAGTTTTTGTTTATATTTTTCCATAGGAATATTTCCAGAGTTTATAAACATTGGATTTTATTCATCTTAATATACAGTTGAACCTTGATATCTTGAATCTTATGGGAACAAAAAAAAATTGATATAAAGAGTTTTCGAAATATGAAGATTCAATTTTAAATAAAGATTTTTATGTCAATAATACATACCATTATTTTTAATACTGTATAAGACACTTTTTTCCCCATGAAAATTTTCATCTAAATACTCCTGCATCTTATAAATCAAATGTTGAAAATATCACTGAATAAACATGATCATACTGACAAAAACCTATCAATAATTAGAAGTGAAACTTAGAAAATGAAACTGTTGTACGGCATGTTCAATATTCTGAGCATGCACAGAAAAGTTCCTGTTCTGGTTATTGGTAGCACATTTATGTTCTTTTGTTAAATTTAAATCCTTTGTTTAGACTCCGAAAGTGAGGGAAAATTCGTAAATATTTTAAATTTCTCTAGCACAAAAATTATAAACTAATTTGAGATAGCAAGGGTTTTCAAGAAAATACTTCGAGATAACTATTGAAATTACATTGGTTTAATGCCGAAATGCGCAGAAAAAAATTTTTTCCCTCATGTCAAGAGTTTTGAGATAACAAGGTTATACTGTATAATTATTATATTTATATAGTATTTATGATTATTATTACAATAATTACATTAATTTAAGCAATAAAATCAAAAGAATAAAATATTTGAAAGTTAGCATTGTTATTATTTCTCTAATCATTGTTAATCACAATAATGTTTAAAAATAATAAATGTACAAAAATAATTTTGAAAAGCTGCATTAGTGATCAACCATATTGTAAATTACATGCAATCATTCTTTTAATCCACTACTGACTGGCTGAGTTGCAATGAGGTCAAATTTAGATCACCAGCACATGGACCACATTTTATGATGTAATTTTATTTTTTGGCTGTTTTGCATAAACCAGTATTATAATTTTTTGGTTAAAGTAAAATTTTTAGTTTTAATTCTTAAAATTCAGAGGATTTATTTTGTAAAAAAAACAGAAATGACTCATATATAACAGTTCATAAATTTGTAATCAATTATTGAAAAAGTAGTAATTGGAAAAATTTGCATTTTACTGTAATAGCAAAAACTGAAAAATTCTGTAATTTTCAAAAATTTTTAAAGATTTTGTAATAATAGCAGTGATCTTCCGATCTTATATATATATAAGTTTTTGAAAGATAATCATTAGCAATTCATAATGTTCAAAGCTGCAAAATAGAAATTTGGCATTTTTCTAGGTTAAGTTTGGAGCAAAGGATTGATTTTTTGATTTCGGGTACAGTGTGCATCAAGAAAGTATGAATTTCATATTAAAATATGGTATTTTAGATAACATTTTCATTAAATGTTTTCCAAAATTATGAGTCATATTAATCATGGTTTCTGCTGCCACCAATAATCTTCAAATAATTACGTATCACTTTTCGATGAATCACGCTCATGATCCATTAAAAATTTATTGTTTTAATTTTATTTATACTGTAAAAGCATTTAGCAAGCTGGCCAGAACTTAACTGTGATTTTTCGTTCTATCTCAACAAAGAGGTTTGGCGAACATATAAATTTTAAAAATCGGTTCTGGTGAATAGGTTGAATGCGACCACAGGCTGCAGTAAAGTCGGTAATCAGGTACAGGATATCTGACGAATGGATCTCTCCCGAAAAATCTGAAGTTATGGAATATTCTCTTCCAATAGAAGCCCACTCTGATGTGGCGAAAGAGATTATTTACAGGCACTACGTCTATATCTGTTTTTCAAACGGGCAGATGCAAGCACATCATAAGTATTTGGGATACGCTAAGTGTCTCCTCAGTCAGGACGACATTCATCCCAAGACATGCCAGAAACTAAGCTTGAACGTGTGCAGCTTGAGCGCTATGTCCGCTGTAACGCGAGCGAAATAGGTTTAAGTGAGCCTAGCGTAATCTGTCATGGGGTGTTGATACATGATTAGTCAAATCTTTCGTTTGGCTTTCAATAGAATAGACTGCAGAGTTGATTAAGTTTGTCCGGCCCCTCGACTGTCCAGACACTGTTCCAGGTGAAAAAATTCACTCATTGGGCCGAAAGGGAATGACTTCATACATCAATCACTGAAAGATCTACTCTGTGCAGGGCCGACCGGGAGGGAGCATGATGGGTAAAATTCCCAGGGACTAGGATTCTCAGAAGCTCGCACATTTTGTAACACAATTTGTTTTTTACGCACTAATTAATCGTAGAAAGACGGTGCTGAAAATTCCCCGGGGTCGGCGACGTCTCTCGACGCCGGCGCCGGGGCAGATTAGGACCTGCAGATTAGGGACTGGGCAATGGAGTGGCTTATCATCCTTTAAAAGAGGCTCAAATTCCAAGGTGATGAATGAGTCGGCCGGATTGGCCGGGTGGAAACGCTTCGGCTTTCCACTCTGGAGGACCCGGGTTCGAGTCTCGGGTCCCACCCCTTGAAAATATTTTTCATGGGGTCCGGGCCCGGCGTCCATCCCCGTCCTCCACAATCCGGCTGACCCCTCCTCAGGGTTATGTGGAAGAGTTTGTTTCGCCCCGCCACATAGTATTCTACCAGAATGGAGTGTGGCGTCATCTGTTGACCAAAAAAATAAAACTCCATGGGTTCACCCGAATGATATTTGGCAACAGGCTCGAGCGAGGCTGATTCATCGGGTCGGTCGATATCGTCCACATAACTGTCTGCAGTAGTTGTCTTCTAAAAGAGTGGTGCGCAGACCGTGGGCCGAAATTTTTGTGGGTCGTCAAATTCAAAGAAATTTATTTGACAATAAAAAATATAAGGCTTTTCTTCAACAAGTATCAGCTACCAATAAAATAGTGAAATGAATTTATATTATTTATAAAAATATAACTATATTTTTTTACGAAAACAATTGTCTGTATTAGCATACCTCACATTGAATTTTTTATGATATAAAGTTTTCTAAAACTATTTTTTATTAAAAAATATTTATACTGATATACATAAATAAAACCATCGTTTCATAAAATTATGTGTTTTATTCAGACCTCTAATAAGACAAAAACATAAGGAATCTCAGAAAGAATTTCACGTTAACTACGTTGATGATTAAAAAATGTCTACTCTCTATCAAGGAATCGCGACAAAATTTTACACAAAATGGGGGGTCGGAAATTAAAATAGTTTCGCACCATTGTTCTAGACCACACGAAACAGACATCTCTCGCCCTTTTCTGTTCATGTTCGTACGTTTTAGACAATGTTAGTGGAAGGTATCTATTTCGAATGTTCTTCCCTGGCACTTTGTCCGAGAACTAGGTGCTGTTTTTTTGTCAACAGATGATGCCCTTTTTATTCTGGAAGAACACAAGTCCTTCCATAGGCTTGCTCACTCCTGCAGAGGGTCAGCCGGAATGTGGAGGACGGGGAACGACGGGTCGGGCCCGGATTCCATGATAGATATTTTCAAGGAATGGGACCCGAGACACAAACCCGGGTCCTCCAGAGTAGAAAGTCGAAGCGTTTCCACGCGGCCAATCAGGCCTATAATCCCGGTAGGTTTGTCAATAGATCAATAGACAAACCTACTGGGATTCAGTAGTCAGGCCTATAATCCCGGTAGGTTTGTCAATAGATCAATAGACAAACCTACTGGGATTCAGAATATATATAGATTGAATATATATAACCTATAGATTGAATATATATAGATGTCAATAGATGACGCGTACATTCCATTCTGGAAGAATACTGTGTGGCAGGGCGAAACAAGCCCATCCTGCGAATGGGTCAGTCCGATTGTAGAGACGGGGATCGACGGGCCGCGCTGGATCCAATGATAAATATTTTCAAGGTACGGAGACTCGAACCCGGGTCCTCCAAAGTGGAAAGTCGAAACGGGCCCCGTTTCCACGTTGGGCCAATCTGGCCGACAATCAAAAACCTATCAGGATTGTCGGCCAATATGGCCGACAATCCCGGTAAGTTTTTTTGTCAACAGATGACGCCACATTCCATTCTAGAAGAATATTATGTGGCGGAGCGAAACAAACCCTTCTATAGAATGTCCGCTCTCCGGCAGTGTCAGCCCGATTGTAAAGGCGGGGATCGACGGGCTGGATCCCATGATAGATATTTTAAGGAATGGAGATTCTAACCCGAGTTCTCTAGAGTGGAAAGCCAAAGCCAAGTTTTCCACGCTACCAATCCGCTGACAATCTCGGTAGGTTTTTTTTCATATACGCCCCCTTTCCAATCAGGGAGATTATTAAGGGGGCGGGGCCAGTTCAACCACAGGCTGCACCCACATCCATGAAGGGGAGCCGGATAGTGAAAGACGGGATGACCTGGCCGGGCCCAGTAATTACCCCGAAAAAATCCGGGAATAGACCCGGTCCTTCTGCGTGGAACCGGAATCCCGGGACCCTGGTTCTGCATGTCACGCAGGGGGACCCGGGAACCTATCGGGATTGGAGGGCATCCGGTTGTCAATCCCGGTAGATTATAGGATGTGAGTAAGATTGTATAGGAAACAAAAAATATTCACTCTATATGCAAGTTTTAAGTATATATTACAAAATTATTCCATTTTATATTAGAAATAAAGATTGATTACAGCTTTCAAATTTGCAACAAGTTTTTGCAAATATTCTTAAATTTCATTTGACACTGTTCTAGGATTATTTTGTTAAATGTGTTCAAACTTTTAATTTCTTGATTACTACTACTCACAAACACGCCAGATTAAGATACGTTAAGTTTATTATGAACCATATCTAAAGATAATGCTATAAATATTAGCCGTATAAGAATATCTGTTTTTTGGTTTTACAGTAATTTTCTATTGCAAACAATACTTAAAAGTAAACCTTTCGTCCCGCAAACAAAATAACATTATTCTGTAGGTTTCTTATGAAAAACAAAAATGGACGATCTACGCGAAAATTTTTTACAACTTCACAGGGGTTTTCTCCTGCCGCAGTTTGGTCTCCTCTCTCGTTGACATCAATAAACGATTTATATTTGAAATCGGTGAGGCATCGTTTATCATTTCCCCAAAAATTTGCATTTTCATCAAATATTTTTCCTAATCCAAGTTGAGTTAAGCTGTTCTTCAGCGATCTGCATTCTTCTATTCTGAATTTAGGAATATATAATTGAATTTGTTGCATTTGTAATTCAGATAAAATATTTTCTATATTATACTCAGTGAGATCTTTTTCTACGTCACATAGTTGACGGTTACACATTGGTAAAATAATTAGCATGCTGAGAAGTTCCCCTTTGTAAGGTATTTCAATGGCTTTGATTCCTTTATCCGGAAGAAATGCCGCTTTAAATTTGTTAATGGTAAGCATCATGGGAACATTAACTCCACTAGATCCATAATTATAAAAAATGCCTTGAAAGGTTGATCTAGGATCGAATGAAGTCTTCCACATGAGATTAAAGTAGACTAAATCCAGCACAAACATCAGTGGATTAAGTGGAATTTCTCGTTGAGATACCATGAATTCTATATCGATTTCCTTTTTAAACTGTTCATTAATTGTTACAATTGTTTTTTCTATTGATTCAATAATTTTTATTTCTTTGATTACAGTATGATATATTTTAATCCATTCTCGAAACTCGGGAATAATAGCGTAATCTGGTCGATAAATGAAACAATTTTTGATACCGTATTTATATTTTCCTTCTCCACCTTCAAGGAAATCAACAGGCCATACATTTTGTCTATGGTTAAATTGATCGCATTTCAATATATTACGTATTTCATTAGCCACATTACCTTTAATGCCTGCATTTAAAAAATCAATCCCTAAAAAAATACCTGTGGGAGAGAAGAAAACATTTTCGGTTTTGGGAATCGTCTTGAGAAGATTGTAACAGAGTAACTGGTTATTTGCGTATTTAAATTGATTGCCATTTTGATTTGTTTCGACAGTAAACAGAAAGAAGAGAATCAACGTAATTGAATTTCTGAAGTACATCCTAGAAATAAAAAACAAAATTGCTTTAATATATGAAACAAATTTCTATGTATATACAATGGTATGAATCAAAAGAATTAATGATTGAATACTTGGGTGCAATTATGCAAACAATTTAAGTGAATAATTTACTTTATCAGTGAATGTCTGCGAGTCTGTTCTATTAAGCATATACAGTATATAGCCATGGTGTCCGGCGGTTGGATGGCTGAGTGGTAACGCTGTTGGTGTACCACGCAGGAGAACCCGGGTTCGGTGTATCTCGGAAAAGTTTTTCAGGTTGCTGGGCCCGGATCTTCACGGACACCCCCCTCCACGGCTGTGGGCGCAGCCCATGGCTGGAACTGGCCCCGCCACTTAGTAATTTTCCTGATTGAAAAGGGGCGTAAAATATGCAAAAAAAAGCCATGGTGGCCAAATTGCGGGTTAGGTTAGGTTATGTTAGGTAGGTTAAGCAGCCATATCTCACGAGGGCTACTTTTAGCCCCTATCCTCATGGGATATACTGTATCTGGCGGCGGCCACTTGTAGAGCCAACACAGGCTGGCCCAACACCCATGATGGGGTCAACCGGATGGTTGAAGGATGGGGTTCAAAGGGCCGGGTCCAGATCCTCTTGAAAAAGGAGGTTTAAGACTAGGATTTGAACTCGGTCCTCCAGGTTGCGAGCCGTAACTTTACCACGCTGCCATCCAGCCAATCCAAATTGTGGATCTTTGGTATCTTCAGTGTGGCTCTCTATACTAAGAAAATCAATGGTTACTATGGAGTAAATATCAACTTATAGAATAATTTTAAAAAATAATATATTTGTAATTTGTTTAAAAGTAATATGCATCTATTCGAAATAGGTTAGGTTAATTGGTTAAGCCCTCATATCTGTTGGCGACTACTTATAGCGCCCATCACAGGCTGGCCAATACTCATAATGGAGTTAATCGGATGGTTGAAGGATGGAAGTGAATGCCGGGTTCGGACCCCTCCTGAAAATTTAGAGGTAGGGGACCCGGATCCTCCAGGGTGATAAGCCACAGCATTACCACGCGGCGATCTAGTTGACCTGTACGAAATGGGAAATATATAATAAACAATTTTTGAAACCATTGTTAAGATTATTCGAAAAATTGATGCGGCTCTCATTGACCCAGAAAGAAACTAATTGCAGTTCTCAAGTATTTGAAATTCTCCTATATGGCTCGTAGTGACATGAAACCTGGCCACCCTTGATGTATAGAATGTTAACAAACAGGTTAATAGGTGGATAAATTAATATATAAATTGCATTCGGAAAAAATGTCAAAAAAGAGCAAACAAATTTAACAATACTTACTTTGTGTTGAAAAATAGAGAAAAGAATGATTTTTCTCTGATTTTCTGGTATTATATTTAGATATCAGTCATCTTTTCTTTCATGTTTATTTAAATTTTCAGTTGCGCATCAATATATATATACATTTTCTATTTTAAATACTTTCAAATATTTATAAAATAATCAACTAACATAGAAGTTTCTATTGGCTCATTTTGAAATCCATTTAGAATACAATGAATGTTTATGAAGAATATTCCATATTTGACACTACTTCAACATTATCATAGAAAATAATTCGTTTTTCGTTTCCCAAATTTTCGTTTATATCTTGCATAATTAAAAAACTATAATGTTTTAATAATTGAGTATGATTATTTAGAAAATGTTGTGAATATTTTGACCTGTTAAAAACAATTTTATTGCTTGTTATCATATTCAAATAGAGAATTTAATGGTAAATAATTTTTATAACAATTATCATATATGCTCGATTATAATCGATCTCTAGTTTTGATTCTCTGAAGTCAGAAAACTCATTGATCCGTGTATAAGTGGATATCAGAAAAATTTTGCTTGAGTGCATAACAGATCATCTCTGTTTCTTTTAAAGAAAAAGTTATGAAAAATATAAAAATACTTCCTCCATAGCCTATTTTTACAGTAATAGAATGGTTGGATAGTTAGGTTAAGCTGCCATATCCTCATGCGATTTCTTTATCTGGCAGCAGCCACTTGTAGAGCTCATCACAGACTGGCCAGCACCCATGTTGGGAGCAACCGGATAGTTGAAGCAGGAGGTTCAACAGGCAGGGCCCGGACTCCTCCTGAAAAACTGGAGGTATGGGAGCTAGATTTGAACCCGGATCCTCCAGGGTGGTATGCCAAAGCTTTACCACGCGGCCATCTGACCGACAGTAATAGAATGGATTATTTTATTAATGAATAGATTCTGTTTATCACTTAAAAAGTTCATTTTATTGTTAAAATGATTAAAAAATTGTTTTACTCTAAGGATCTCAGTTATTAATTCAAATCTTGTTTCATATTAAACGATACTGTGTCGACTTATATACGAACCACATACAGCATAAGTTGATCCAGTATTATTTGAATTTTAAATATTCAAAATTTCTCGGCTTTTACCCGAATATATACCCTAATATGTGAAATAATGAACTGATACTTGGCTTATAATTATTATTTATAAAATTATAAGAATTATTAACAATAATAGGATATAATATATTAATAATAATAATATTTACAATAATTAGAGAAGAAAAATTGTGAAATATAATTCAAAATATGTTGAAATTTCACCATTTAACAAAACATTATATATTACTGATAATAAGAAAAATGCAAAATGTAGTTTGCATTTTTGAAGTTTGCATAATAAGAAAAATGCAAATGTAGTTTGCAAAGAACCCTTCCAACTTAACCTATGTGATAACATGATGTGTGAGAGTAACTCTGTATAGAGGAGTATTAATAACCTATTTTAAGTTAGGTAGAAACTTAGAACTATTGTTAGTAGAAATTAAGTACTATGTTATTAGAAACCTATAACCATGTTAGTAGAATATCTAGAAAGTATGTTAAGAGGAAACTTATTTTAAGTCTTACTTAAAATAAGTTTCCTCTTTACATACTTTCTAGATATTCTACTAACATGGTTATAGGTTTCTAATAACATAGTACTTAATTTCTACTAACAATAGTTCTAAGTTTCTACCTAACTTAAAATAGGTTATTAATACTCCTCTATACAGAGTTACTCTCACACATCATCACATAGGTTTGTTTTTACTACATTTTGCATTTAATTTTGGCTCAGAACGGCTCCTTTAGTACTCTATTTGAGTGGAAAGGGGCAATCAAAATTTAGCCATACAAAAGAAAAAAAAAAAGATAACAAGAAACCGAATAACTTTCCTTGAAGCTGTCAGTCTGTGCATAAATGCAATTTTTTATGTTTAATGATGACAATTATATATTTCTTCAATGCTCCTATCGTTTATTACAACATACTAACTTGTAAGACAAAGATAAACATTATTAAGAGTCGATAAATAGGGAACTTGATGTCTTTTCAAAATTTTACTTGAAAACTCTGAACTGTTACCTTGAAAAAAAAAAAAAAACTGGAACTGTTAGCTTAATCACAGGAAATATATTTCTGAAAGGAAACAGATTGTACGAGCAGCTTCTTCCAACTAGTTTTGAATATGCTTCTTTTTTTAACCAACTGGATGGCTCCCTCTTATGGACATTTCCAGAAAAAGGGTAGCAATCGAAGTGGGCTCTCACGCGGTATAATAATCGATATTGAGGTAATACACTCTTTTTATTAATTATCAGAAGCTGCTCATCACACTTATTAACGTAAATGGGATACGTCTGGTCACCAAAACAAAGTCAGTAGTTTTGCTATATTGTCGAAATTACGTTCGCGTCCGCCATGTTGATGGGCCGATTAACCATGTTAGGGACCATATCATTTTTCTAACATAGAGGGAGCGGCGGCCGGATGGCCAAGTGGTAACGTGTTGGCGTGCCACGCAGGAGGACCCGGGTTCGTGTCATGGATTTTTTCGGGGTACTGGGCCCGGCCCGGTGATCCCAGTCCTTCACCATCCGGCACCCTCCACGGGTGTGGGTGCAGCCCGTAGTTGGAACTCGCCCCCCTTAGTAATCTTACTGACTGGAAAGGGGGCGTAAAAAAACATAGAGGGAGCTATCCAGTATATATTAAAATCGCAGTTTTTAACAAGACGCCATTTCAGAGTGTTGTAATCTCGATGGTTGTAATAAACAGATTTCAAAATGGTGGCTTGTTGCGTGCATTAATAATTTAGTTACAATTTTAATAAGGATATTTTAACTGTATCAAAGAAGAGTATAAAAATTACTTAATAATCAAACTTTACTTAAATCGGATTGAAAACTCTTTTAATTAAATTAATTAAATCAAAAACTTTGTTGTAACTTTACATAAATTATAAGAACTTTTCATGTGAAATTTATATATAGTAATTAATTAAAAATAACATGCTATCCTTTCATTACCAGAAATTTTATGCAGAATTAATGTGTTCCTCACATGTAAATATAGAAAATTTTATTTATTAACGATGAACTGAAACAGTCGAATCGAATTTTGATATAGCAGAATGCGATTCTGTAATCGATTCTAAGCGAATTAATGCCATCTACGAAAATGTAAGTTCTAACAATAAATATTTAATCAAAAATATCTCATTTTCGATATATTTGAGCCACAGAATAATATTTTTAAATTTGATTATGTTCAGAATAATTATGACGAGAAAAAATTGCGATAAGTTTCATAAAATTATGATACATTACTGTAAAAATATATATTAGAGTCCCTAGCTATATAGAGTAGCGCATTTCTTTGCGCCACCAAATGACGCCAAATCGGCCATTTTAAATCCTGGTGGATAGTGAGTTATCATTGCGTTGATAGGCTTTCTGGTTATTTTTTAAGAACATGCCTTGTTATAGAGCTGTAAGTTGTTCTAATCGAATAGGAAAGGTCACATATTATTTCTTTTGCCGCAAATTAAAAGAAATTAGAGATAAAAAGAAGTGATTAAAAAGTATTAGAAGGAAAACTTTTCCAAATATGATCTTCTTCTTTCAGGTAAGAAACTGCTATATTTATAAATTAGAAAGGAAATATAGTGTTATGGTTTACTTTCCATATAGCTATCCGTGATTATCGATCGGCAGGACGATATAAAATGGCGGCTGAATTCGCTACTCTATATATCTAGGGACTCTAATATATATTTTTTACAGCGCCATCTTTCAGCAGTTGATTGATCACACGCTTGAAACGCCATCTTTGATATCTTAACTCTTTTCAAGAAATAAAAATTATACATATTTTAAATATATAATATTTTTTCCACTCATATAAATTCCATATTTATATAATTATAATTAACACACATTAAAATAAAATTTTGCATGATATACCAGAATCTATTCAGAAGAGAATTAACTAATTGCAAACTTCGGGTAGGGTGCATCATTCAACATTACTAACCATGTTGCTTATACGTATCGGAATTTTAATATAAAATTAGTTAATTAAATTATACACCCACAATATTTTTCGTACTTCTGCTAGTATAAATTTATTACTTATAAATTAGAACGATTAGGTTAATTTGGTTAGTTAAACTGCCATATCGCACAAAGGAATATGCTTTATCTGACAGTGACCATGGGCATTTGTAGAGCCCATCACAGGCTGGCCAACACCCATGATGGATCAACCGGAATGTTGAAGGATGGAGTTCAACGGGCCGGGTCCGGACACCTCCTGAAAAACTGGAGGTGTGGACCCAGATTTGAACCCGGACTTCCACGGTAGTAAGCCACAGCTATACATTAGAACGATTTGGTTCGTGTTAACAATGATTTTCAATAAAATCAGACATCCATTAGTTATTATATAATTATTATTTATTCAAGATATTTTTAAGTGTCAGTGAACATGTGAATGTAACGGAATAAAGAATAATTAATTACAAATTTAGAATTCGTCCTGCGAACAAAATCATATTGCTTCGACGATCCAAAATGTAGAAAAGGAAGGGATGGTTAACCTGAAACTTTATTGGTGACGAGTGATCCCGATGAGTTTTCTCAATATATGTTATTGAAGATGCAAAGGTTCCCTCTTCATTAACTTCGATCATACTTTTGTGCCAAATATCAGACACGTACAAATCGCGGTTTCCATTAATTCCCTCAAAGTCGGCTTCATGCGTGAAAGCTCTCCTTATTCCCATGTTAATAAACACGTCTTTTAATTTTCTAAACAATTGGAGTTCAAATTTGGGAAGGAAAATCTTCAGACGTCTTGGCTCCAATTTCGATATGATGTCATTTAAAATGTGAGCGTCAAGAACATGTTCTATATCCGTCAAGTCTTCAGAATGAGTAGGAAGTATAATCAGCATGCTGCTATCTCCTTTATACGGAATTTCAACCACATCTATCCTAGCTTCTTCCCAAAACATACAGCGGAACACTCCCACCACTTTCATCATTTTTACAGCAACAGAACCATTTCCGTTGTTGTGAAAGGTACCATAGGTAGTCAAACTGGGATTGAATTCCGTTTGCCAAATGCCATTAAAGTAGACCGTGTTCAACATCAGAATCTTTGCATCTTCAGGAATTTTATCTATAAGTTGCGTGATCTTGCCATTAGTTTTCTCTTTAATCCATTCATTGACTTCTTCAACTGCTTTCTCGTTATCGTTTTCGAAATCTTCTTCTCTGACAGTGGCATCGTAGTAATTTTCCAACGTTTTTTGATAGTCGGGTAAAATCGGAAAATCGGTTTTGATAAACATGGCATTAGCAATGTCAACTACATTTTCGCCTGGAATGTTCTTTAGCAAGTTAATTAAATGTTCGAACGAAAGATGAATGTTTTCATCGTCCAAACTGAATCTATCGTATTCGAGTGCTTTCCACATTTCTTGAGCAGTTATTTCTTTGGCTCCTTCGAACAACATGGCCATAGCCATGTATATGCTTGGAGGCGAGATGAAAACATTTTCTGTTCGGGGAAATCTGTTGAAGAGCGAAAAACTGAATCTGTTGTTTATATCCGATAGTTTAATATCTTCTTCACCATTTATTACTTTGTAAGTGAAAAGGAAAACGACTGCAAATTGAAGTTTCCAACAATACATAGCTTTAAACGAGAAAATATGCAAATTTTATATTAATACCCATGCTCATATTGTACATTAATGACACCTACAATATTATTGAAGTATTGAAACTTTTAAAAATGGAATAAAATTTAGAAAACGAATATAAAAAATTGATACTTACTTGATCCACAGATACGAACAAACAATCGAGGCTTGTTGAAAGCTGCTTACATTTATATTTACGGATCGAGGAAGAAAACATGTTTATAAATATATTTTAATATAATTTAAAGTAAAAACATAAAATTTCCAATGAATTTTGATATGAAATCTCGTATTTACATAAACAAAATCAAAATACAAAAACATTGGTCATCAGTTACATTGTTTCATGTAATATTCCTAGCAGCACAATAAAAAATTTGGTGCATTATTTTCATTATGAAAATTAGTAATATTTAATATAAGAAGAATACAAGTGGCTATTGGAAGTATTATAGTAATTTACTGAAAAAACAAACTACAAAATTTTATATTAAAATAAATATTATTTAGTTTTTCACCGAGCAGTTTATTTTTGTAATAGCATAACAAACAACAGAATATGATCAGTTTCCTAAAAATAATATTTACTTTTTATTCTTAAAAATTAATGACCATCTGATTATCAAATGCATTAATATGATGATAACATTTTAAATTATAGTTGTGTAGATTACTAAAAGTATTTTGACTGTTTTTTGCCCTAGAGCCAAAACAGTGGAAGCAAATATGGTCTGAAGACGCTTATTGTAGCATGCAAGAACAAGCAAATGAGAAAAATAAAAATAAAAATTGGAAGCAAATATGGTCTGAAGACGCTTATTGTAGCATGCAAGAACAAGCAAATGAGAAAATAAAAATAAAAATAAAAATAGAACAAAAATCTTGGCAGAAATACATGTTTAAGAAGGTCGAGGAATGTATAAGATGTGAGATAGGACAGAATGGGATGAATAATTAGAATAGATGTGTAGTATAATACAATACAGTACTTAGGGAATAATTTTGAAAAAAAGGAATGGCATTCTCAGCGAGTTTACGAAAATAGTGAATAGCTTGAAAGTTGTAGATGTACCTTAAAAGTGTACTGAATGGAAAATTTCTAAAATAACTGTATATTAGTTTGTGCTGATTCCAATGGTGAGATTTGTCGAATTCAGTGAAGATGAAATAGGCTACTTACTTATCCTGACTATTGCTCTCTGATCTACTGTTCTATGAACTTTCATTTCAGAAATTTGTTAATGAAATGGAAGTTCATAGAACAATAGAAAACAGTCATACTCATTTCAGCAATATGTTTGCTGAAATGAGTATGACTGTATTTCAAATGAAAAATATCAGAGAATATATGTAATTTATTGGAACGTGATTGGTGATTACTTGATAATGTGGAGCGATTTTATGTTGACGCTTTGATGATTAGTATGGCAGAAAGGAGCCGAGAAAGGAATGCAGAGAATAAGTCGATGAATATCTGAGAATAAATGGGTTTCGAAGTAGGAATAAGAATTATATTTCTATAAAAAAATAATTGTAGAGGAAGTTAATAGTGTGTAGAGATATAGATAGATGTGTCATATCATTTTTCATTAAAAGATTGCGCCACTTTCCACTCACCAGTCAGTAAGAGTGCTGTGGCAGAGCAAAACAAGCCCTTCTACAGGTGGCCCATCACTGCGGGGCATTATGATTGACTTAGGCTCGATCCCCTGATAAATATTTCCTAAGGATCGAATCGGAGACTCGAATCCGGGTTCTCCAGAATGGAAAGCCGAAGCATTTCCACGTGGCCTACCTTGTGTGGCAACGTTCTATGTGGCATCAATTTCACCAAAGAAACATGATTAGCAACATAAAGTATTGAAGGTATAATATACAGAAGTTGTAGGCCAAATTGCGGTGGTGGAAGCATGCTGTACTTCTACTATGGAGGATCCGGTGTAATTCCCGGATTCCAGATCTCCAGAAGTTTTTTCACGAGAGCTGCAGGACCGACTCGTTGAATCCCATCCTCCATCAGGGATATGGATGGCCCATGATGGGCACTGAAATACCTCGCCGCTTAATACCCATGAGGAGAGAAACAGTATTAAACCACACAGGAAAAAACAGCATGATGATTTATAATAAAAATGTTGTTTTCATTCTTGGTTGTTTTATACAAGTTAAAAAACATAGAAATCGATTAAAATATTTATTTATTCTATTTATTTATTTATAGGAATAAATAAATAATCTTATTAAATTTAAAAAATATAATTATTTGTATAACTTTGAAATATTTTAACTTATCTTTTAAGAAGTTTATCAGAAATCAGTTCGAAATATACAGGGTTATTCAAAATGATGGACCCAATTTAATTAATTTGTATTTCACGAAATATAAAGATGGATATGAACAGTCTACATACCAAAGGAAAGAGGAAGTTCCAAAGTTTTGTTTACCACTGTTTGGGCGGTGATAGTTGCATAAACGCCAATAGGCAGGCATTTCGTGTCACTGTCAGTTGTGAGTAAGATGGCTACTGTGTAGCATAAGGTTTTCTGCATTCTTGAGTTTGCAAGAAGTGAGTCGGCAGTTACAGTGCAGCGGGCATTTCGTCTCTGATTCAGCATTGAACCACCAACTAGGAAAAGCATAAGCCGTTGGTTTAAGCAATTTCAACAAACTGGATGTCTCTGCAAAGGAAAAAGCCCAGGCTGACCGCGTGTGTCAGAGGATGACGTCAGATGAATAGAAGACAGTTTTGTTTGTGTCCGATTTCTGATTTTGTTTCATCAGTTAGACGTTACATTGTGTTAGATTGTTTTGTAGTTTAATTAATATTTGTTAGAACTTAGAAAAGACCTGAGCTCAGGCAGAACTCTGGAATTTGCTGAGTCGCTAACCGTTAGGCTTAGCGTATAATTATTTTTATTGCATTCGTTCAAATTCGTGACTTTGAACTTTTCAATTGAAATTTTGCTGTGGTGACCATCCAAATAGTTTTTTAAATACTGTATCTTTATAATTTCCAGTTGATTTGTCATATAGACATGAATATTTCCGAACTTCTTCGACAAAAGCCTCCAACATACGACATTGACGTTCCGACATATTGAATCTGATCTTTCAGCAGTTCGATACGTCAATATGATGTCATAATTTTTGCTTTCTTTCATTGGTTCGTCCACAGCAGAAACGAAACGCCGCTGAAAAGTTAAATTTTTCTTTACCCTTATTTCAGTCAACTTTCAGTCGGCATAAGCAGTAAAATTTTTACGTTTTCGGTTTCAGCACTAAAATTATGCCTGTGGAGTCTAGGCCTTAATGTCATATTCAAGACATAATGCTATGCATGAATACTCTATGAGAACAGAACTGTATCCATCTATGCCAATAAATAATTTCTCTATTCGATGAAACATTATTTCATTTCAAAAACTGTCAAGTGTTTCTGACATACCTTGTATTATGTAAAAATCCAGCTTATTGAGCTTCATTATATCAAGATAGTACTGCATTTCATAATTTGAAATAAATTCAGAAGTTTCAATAAATTCTGATTACTGATTAATGATGGATACAGCAAGGGCTCTCCAGAAAAATTGTAGTTACCAATGTAGCCATGAGAAGTTGCTGACAGTCACATTGATCTTTTCTTTAGTGTGATAGGGCTAGATGGCACTAGATGGCAACACTGTAAAAGATTTGCTTGTAACTTTAAGAACTGAGTTCAATTTAGTGTCTTATACCTCCAGATTTTCCAGAAGTTTAAGCCTAGCCATTGAAATCTATTCTTTAACTTTCTAGTTGATCAATTATAGATGATAGATATCTCATGATAGGTTCTGAAGAGTCTGATGCCATTTATATCTTTTGAGGGATTCATTGACATGATTAAACTAACTTAATTTAACTTTAATATGATCATTTATTTTTAACATGTGCAAAAATCAAAAAACTTTTTACTTTTTTTATAATTCAATTTAAAAAAAATCAAATTTTAACTATATAAGATTTATTGATTATCCAAAGAATAAACACACTTTTGGCAGCTGCTTTAATATTTAACTTATCTCAAATGTTATCTATTTACATAACACTTGAGTTGATTAAGCCAATCTGTTCCATTTCAAACACAATTTAAATTCATAGAATAAACTCTATCTGCAGTTGATATTTGACTTGGATTAAACCAGTTTTGTTGAATAATTGATTGTTGCATTATTATCGTTTCAATAAAGCACTTATTAACACTTTTGTAAGTGTTTTGAGTCTAATAAATTTATAGTTTTTTTTATTATCTAACTTGTTTGAGAATTTATTCCAGTTATTAGTATAAGTTTCTAACATCGTTTGTTGTTTTTGATCTAACTCAATCGGTACTTCTAGTTATAAGTTCCAGTTTCCGATTTTGTTTTTGCCGGTTAACATTAGTTGTTGTTGTTGTTGTTGTTAGATTGTTTTGCAGTTAATTATATTTTAAGTTAGAGTTTAGCTAAAGACCTGAGTTCAAGCCAAACTCTGGATTGCAGAGTCGTTAGAACCGTTAGGTTTAGTTAGAATTAATATTGTTGATAATCATTAAAATCTATGACTTTGCCAGTGACTATGTTCCATATAAAAAAAATATACAACTATCATATATATTTAAATTCTTTGTTTCAATGTCTTTTTAAACTATTGCACGATTTATTGATTTTGATTAATCAAAATATAATTGCTTTAGTATAAAAATATTTTTATTGGTGACTTCTAAACAGGATATTATATAAACACAATAAATAAGAATTTAACATATTTTATATTCATCGTTTTTATTTTTTTTCTTAAATTGTCACTCACATATCTTGAATTTTCTTATGGCTGCATTTAAATCTTTTGATGACTGCATTTGAGAATATGGTTAGTAGGAGACAAAGAATAAGATAATGTCACGAAAGGAGATAAGCATTCTATCAAACAGCATGAGAAATCATTAATATAAACAAAATCAGTTGTTCCAATTTTTCTATTTTGTATATTGTCTAAAAATTTAGTCAAAATAGAAGATTTTAATGAAAGAATTTTCTGAAAAGTTTCAATGAAACTTTAAACAATGAAATTATCCCATTTTTATATAAATATTTAAAAATGGGATAATTTCATTGATATATTTATATAAAAATATAATTATGTATTGAAACTAATAAATGACCCCATAAAAAAAAAAAAGTGGCATACAAAAATAAAATTAAGGCCACTACAAAATTGCCATAAGATAGACAATGTATAAGTAATATATTTAATAAAATTGCTACTTATAAAAATTTCTCGTATTTAAAATATGATTGCAGAATTTTAAAATATGAACATTATTTATTATGGAAAATTTTATATTTGCAGGAAGCAATGGGTCACGAAGGAGCAAAACCTCAACGTGCTATATATTTAAGAAATGGAAGAATTCTCACTACAGGATTTTCACGCATGAGTGAACGACAGTATGCTTTACGTAACGAGGCAAGTATCTTATTAAGGATATTTTTCTGCCTTTAGAGAAATTAAAATTTTCCTCCTTTTGATTATAGTCATCTCTCAAAGATCCCATAATTTTGGAAACATTGGATACAAGTAATGGTGTTTTATATCCATTTTATGATCCAGATGTTAATCTTCTTTATCTTTGTGCCAAGGTAAATTTTTATATTCACAATTCTAAATTATCCTAATAAAAAATTTAAATTTTAGATTATGTAACATTAAGTGCATTCTAATAATTTTCTTATATGAATAAGAGTCCATCCAAAATCAGTTTTCATTTCTGAATGATTAAAATAGACTATATGAAATAACTCTATATTTGTAATCTAAATTTTATCATATTGATGAACATGATTTTACATATTGTATTGAAAATTCCTGAAATATAAATTTATTACATAATTAGATGAAACTGTAATTACACAACAAATATGCATAATATGCATGGTGTGGCAGTGAATCGGGCCATTTTAAAAACATTTTTAAGAGGAAATAATGAAATTTATTTTGGTATAACAAGTTGGAATATAAAGTAGACATGAAAGCATTTACATATTTGTAAATGTAAGTTGCCAAACTGAAAGCAGTGTTGAACAAAATAAAAAAAAACAGTGTTGCATCAAAAAAGGAAAATTATCGATGTCTTCACTTGGAGTTATTGGTCCATATTTTTTTTGAATATGAGAATGAAATGGCTGTCACTGTTACTTTACGTTCACATGTTAGAAATCTTTCTTGCTCCTGTGCTTGCCCATATGCTAGTCAATGATGAAACATTTTTCCAACAAGATGGGCTACCTGCTACACCATATGTGCTTCCATTACAGTTTTTCAGAACCTGTTCCAAAGCGTGTTATCTTGAGATTTGGGAACATTCCATAGCTGGCTAGATCATCAAATCTTTCGGCAAGTGTTTTTTTTGCTTTGGGACTATCTGAAATATCAAGTCTTCAAAGCTCCTGCACTCCACACAATTCCAAACTGAAACGTCACATTCAGGAAGAAGTTGCAAGAATTCTCCTAAATATGCTGCAAAGAGTAATGGGTGAACTTAGCAAGAGACTTTTGAGTGTGTGCAGCAGGATGGCAGTCATCTGCAAGATGTAATTTTTGGACAGTGATGTTTTTGATGCAACACTGTTTTCTTTATTTTATGCAACACTGCTTTCTATTTGGTGACTTACATTCACAGATAAGTAAATGCTTTCATGCCTACTTTGTATTCCAACTTGTTACACCTGAATAAATTTTATCATTTCCTCTCAATAACGTTTTTAAAATGGTCTGATTCATCCTATAGTAAAAATTATGAAATTATCATACTAAAAAATTATTTAAAATTACTTAGGTTTTTTTCTATTAAATTCATTAAAATATGAATCTACTAATGATTTCATTTTAAAATTATATGTAATGATAAATTGTTAATGTAATCAGTAAAATCTGAAAGTTGACGATTTAAATTGTCTCTATAATTACATGTAATTATTGACTTTGAATACACTCATAAAATGGGAGCTTGTAAACTGAGAATTAATATCTTGTAGATATAATATTAAAAATAGGTTTCATTGTCAACTATGAAATTTGACCATAATAAAATTAAGGAAAGATCAATAAAATCAGTAGTTTGATTAAACAATGATTTGTTTGCAAAGTTGCAAATTCTAGTGAATATCAATAATAACGACTAAATATAACTTAATGATTCTAACCACTCTGCGAATCCAGAGTTCGGCCTGAGCTCAGCTTTTACTATTTTCTAAAATAAATATAATCAGTTCCAAACAGTCTATCAAAACTTAACGTCTAACCGACAAAAAAACAAACAACTGGAAACTTACAACTAGAAGTAACAAACAAGTGTTAGATCTAAACTGACAAAAGCGATGTTAGAAACTTATACTAATGAATTGAATAAATTCTCAGGACTAGTTAAATAACAAAAATATAAATTTATTAGACTCAAAACACTTACAAAAGTGTTAGTTAAAGCTTTATTTAAACAATAATAAAGCAACAATTCAAATAGTCAACAAAACTTATTTAATCAAACTCAGATTCAAAAATCAAGTTATTCACAATAAATATAGTCTTAAATACTACTTAAATTCTAATACCTCCACCACCGATACAAACTTCAAACAATTGTAGACCTTTACAGGAAATTTGAATGTCACTATTCCAATTCTAGCCTAATACAACACCTTGCTCTTTCATTGGTTGCTTCTGTTTTTATACCTTGTGACTTACAATCCTGATCTCTGCTCATTTGCATTAAGTCTTTTTTATACTTCGTGACTTACAATCCCGATCTCGGCTCATTTGCATAAGTCGCGTCACAATATCAGATTTGATTAGCTTACAGAAGTATCAATTCATGTCATCCTCTTTACAATTTAATTATATACCGAACAAAATATTGATAAGAGATTGTTCTTATATTCTCATATTGTCTCAGTGGTAGAACTTATTCAGACGTCACTAGCTGGGAAAGCTTGTTTGGAAGATGGCTGTCCGTTCCATAACATGTGATGGCTAAATACTAGGACAGAGAACATGCAAAGTAAATCAACTCTTAAACTAAAATATAATATGTTAAATAATAATGAAAATAATGATAAATAATAGAGCACAATAACATAATAACTAGGATAGGTCAGAATTAACCTCTTCACATGTTTATCCAAAGAAATGAAAACATTGCCTTTAAAATCAAGCTAATAACAATAATAATAATAATAATAATAACCCCTCCCGAATCCTGCTAAGCTGCCTCAAAGTGGCAGAGGGGTGTACCTGGATGAAATAGGTGATGCAAGTCAGAAATCCTTTTCTAATAGGGTCACCCTGGGCTAGAAGGCTATTCCACTATGCTCAACTAAATGCTAGCATGTGTCCCCACCTCGGTGGTGTTTTTCTATTTTTGCAATGATGCCAAGCAGAAAACGAAAGCATACCGGCTCGGACATCACCTGGGTTAACAAGGTCCGCGTCGTGTGAGTTAGGCAGAGGCTCACATTCGGAAAGTTTACTACAGTCTTCCTTGGCTACTGGTGGCAAAAGCAGCACCAACCCAAGCCTGCTACTGCAATACACATACCCACAGTAGGAAACGGGTCACCACATCAGAGTCCAACCAGCCAAAGTGCTTCCATGAAACTCAGCCTGAGACCACCAAGGCTGGAAAGCCATCCAACGCATGAAATGGACAACTGACATGAACAATTCATCATGCATACTTCCCAGGTAACACAGCCGGAGACCACCAAGGCTGGAAAACCACGCCAACAGAATGATTTATTCATGCGTACATACTAAACAATTATAAAATTAGAAACTAACATTCACAGAGTACAGAAGGGAAACTCTATGACAAATTCACATGCAGATACCCAAACATCACAGTTACAAAAAAATGCCTAGAAGATCAAACAACGACCATCATCCACAGAAACCTCATACCACACAGTACATTAGAAAGCATTCAAACCCATCATATCCACAGACGCATAGCAGATCAAAGAAGAACCATCATCCACAGTAACCTCATACCATACAGTACATTAGAAAGCATTAAAACTCAGGTAGCACAACAAATATCACATGAAACCCACACAAAAACACACACAAACACACACAAACACACACAAACACACACAAACACACAAACACACAAACACACACACACAAACACAAACACACAAACAAACAAACAAATAGAACACGATGTGGAACAGACACCAGAAATAACATAGATTGACGACAACATGCAGTCCATCAACAACACTGTGCAGACCTAATAAATAAACTCACTGACACACTTCAGGAAACATTAACCAAATTCACAGGTACAGATCCAACAGCGTCCATGCATCCCTAAACTTCACAACTCACAACAGTTGAACAATACACAACATTGTATGAACACACATATTCTACCTAAACTTATTAATGCAAAAACAACACTCATGGAATACCACACACTTATTTATGCTGCTGCTGTCACTGTCACTACACACCTAAGTATTAAAACACTTCCAAATAAAATGGGCACAAACACAATACATCACTTAAAACCTGCCTGGCAAAAACGACTCGAAAAACAAATAAACGAAATCCGAACAGAACTAGGTAGACTTACCCAATACACAAAAAACAACATATCTGCAAAACTCATGAAATCTATAAAAAATATTTTCAGAAAACACACATATGCCATGAAAACCACAACACACACATTAAAGAATACATAGACACACTAAAACAGAAACTTGCAGCAAAGTCACAATGCTGAAACAATACAAAACGAGTCTAGCACATAAATTAGACAACATGCTATTCACAAACAATGAAAAGATATTCTACAGAAACATGAACACTAAAGAGCCTAAACAAACACAAAATATCTACACAACAATCACTCACTAGCTTCTGGTCTGCCCTGTGGACAGTGCCAGTTACACACAACCAGAGGGCCAGCTGGATTGCAGAAGAGGAGACATGCACATTAGATGTACCAGAAATGTCATATACCACCATTACTACTGAAGAACTCACAAACACAATTAGATACATTCACAACTGAAAAGCTCTGGTGTAGATGGCATCCAAAATTTTTGGTACAAACATTTTACCTGTCTTCATGACTTACTGGCCAAACATCTCACACCTCATACACGAATCAAAAGACACACCTTCCTTTCTTACCCATGGCATCACATATTTATAATCTATTTGTTTATATTAAATTAATAATAATAAATAATTCAGTCAAAAATTTTTTGCTTATTTTACTATTTAATGTAAAAATAAATACAGTTTAAAGACACTCATTTATATTAAAGAACAGAAAAATCACTTCAATAATCTCTATAATTTTCATCATTCTCAAAATCAAAACAAATATTTTTAATTATTTACAAAATACTAATCCTTTAATGGAGAAGAAAAATAAAGAGGAAAATTTATGAATCCGAACTAAATTAAAATCCCTTTAAGCTACTTTTACTTTGATCTTTTTAAAATCCTCTTTTCATAAAATGAATTGACAAACAAATTTTATTTATTGTGAATGTAACTGTATATATATATATATTTTCTTCTAAAATGAAGAAATTTGTTTTGTTAAAATGAATTTTAAAAATATAATACATTTATATTTTGCAATTACTGATGAATAACATTTCTCTCTATTATTTATAAAAATAAAATAAATTTTCATAATCTTGCATAAAATTTTATTCAATGGCTTAACACAATAAGTAACATTAAATATAACTACTGATATAGTTGTTGTTAAAATACAATTATCTTTGCAAAAAATAAAATAAACTGTTGTATGGATTGTATATTTATAAAAATATAATTAATTCATCCAAAATCACTTAAATTATCCAATCTTCTTGTTAACTAAATTAAATATGTTCAAATATATTTTTTAATAACAACAATATGCAATTTATTAGTTTTACTTAATCAAAATTTATTCTAATTAATTAAGTTGATTTAAGTGAGATCTTTTTATCTTTATTCTTTTTAATTTATTCATTAATTATAAATTAAAATATACATCAAAATATACTTTAAAAAATAATATTTAAAAATTACTTTAACTGTTGAAAGAATAATATTTTTTATTTTTCATTTTATATTCAAACTTTGAATTTTAATTAATTAATTTTAAATTAACTTTGAAATTTAGTTTTCTCATAATAATTTTTCAAACTTCTTTTTTATATATATATATATTTATATATATACCACTGCAACTAACAAGTAAGTTAAAACATATTTCAAAATAACTATTTATAATACAGAAATGCATTCTTTTTAATTAGATTGCACAGATTATTTCTTGAATATCTGATAATCCTGAAAATTTTTCTGATAAATTTTAATAATGCTTCTTGCACATTTATTCTTTAAAAAAGAATGAATTATTACAAGACTGAATAATTCAATATATATTTTTTTAAATATTTATTCATAATTACCATGCATTACTTTTCTATAAAAATTAAATTATAGTATTACATAGGATTTAGAATCTTATATTATATATATATATAAGAAAAAAGTAATATCAGATTTATTTTTCAGAAATTTTTCCTAAATCTCTGTTAAAATGGAATTTTTGCTTATATGTATATAAAATTTTTAAAATGTGTGCAGTTCTTAATCCTTTCAATCCTATTTATTATCCTATAACAAAGATATTTTTATTGATAAATTTTTTATTCAACAAATATATAATAATAATAATGTTTATTAAACAATTAGGGAAGATCCCCTGTAGATTAGGAGATACAAAAATTATATTGTAGAAAAATAACAAAACAAAGACAGAAATTTAGTTTTATGTACTAAATAATAAGAGATGATGTAGATGAACCTTTAACAAACCAAACACATCTCTAATGAAGTTAAATATGTTAACTACACTATTATTGCCAAGTCTTGAAAGGCAAGATGAATTTTATTAAGAGGGAGATGGGAAATTTTTTTTATATCATATTTATTTCTAAGAGGTTCGACGATAGAGCAGGTTCAAATGACTTACTGTATGTCGATTATATCATGATTACAAAACGGACAGTATTTTGGAGGATAAAGTGGGATAATTTTGTCTAAAAATCGGAGATGAAATTTATTAAAATGAATTTGCATCAGTATTTCTTTCAAGTTAAACTTGAAGTTACTATGGATATAATATTGAATTTGATTCGGGTCAAGGATAAGTTTATACCAATTATGAAATGAATTTTGTAGAGATTTCGTATCTTCAGTTATAGAATGAGAAATAGAACGATTAATCATCTAATTCTGAATTTCATTCCAGTTTGGATTAGAAACCATTTGTGAAAATATAGATAAGCCAAACGAGGTAAAAATATTATTTATTGAACAAAACCAGTTAAGTTGTTTGATTTTATTTTTAGAGGCCGAGTGCTGGGAAAAAAGAAAGACATTTATATGAGAGGGAATTAGGGCTGTTATAGATTGTTTTAATATAATTGAGGAGATATTTGAGTAAAATTGGGTACAGATGTGTTCTTCCGATTTCTAAACGAATCGCATAGTCCGGAATGGAGCGGTCGAGTTTAAATAACTTACGTATGAATAGGAATTGAAGCTTGTCAATATCATTGAAGTGATTTGGAATCCAAATAGGACAACCATATAAGAAGGAATTGAGAACTGTGGAGTTGAAAATTTTGAAAACTAATATAATATTTCTATTTCTCATTCTAGCAAGGGTATGGATAAGATTGTTGATCATTATGGAACAGTTACTGAACTTCATCTTTAAATGAGCTTGGAATTTAAAGGAAGAAGTAAGACGAAACCCCAGATAATCTACTTCGGTAACAACTTCAAGTTTTTCATGCTCCATATAGAATGAAGCCTGTTTGTTGCGTTTATGTTTACAAGTAAAGATGAGTATTGTAGATTTAGATTTATTGATTGATAGTCCGTTTTTCTGACAGTAGTTTTCTTTGCAATTCTATTCGATTTGGGGCAAGTATTAATTTTAATCAGATAATTCTTGTTTTCATTCCAATTTCCCAGAAGAAAATTCTGCACATAAATTGCAACAAATTTGCAAATATACGTATTAGATTATCAATTATTTATGAACCTGAAATCAGAAACTTTTTTTTTTATCTTTTGTATGTAAAAAAAATATGTTGCATGTTTTTCAACTATTTTCAACAGATTTATCATCTTCATTTATCAAATCACTAATTTACTTGCTTAATTCATTTTTTTTAATCATAAGTTTGTTAATCATCTTATTTTTTCATAAATTTTGAAACTTATTTTTATCTCTCACAAAATATTTTTGTATTTTTTTTATAAAATAATTAATGAGCTGTGATTTTATTTTGTAATAAATACCATATTTTTAAATTGTTATTCTACATTTCTTAAAAGCAGGAAATTCATTTATGCATGAAAATTAATGTTTTTATGCCATAAAAACATTAATTTTAAATCTATTTTATTTTCTGATTTTCGTCATTTTTTTATTTTTCTAAAAATCAAATAATGATTTTTAAAAATTTTTCTGAAAAACATTTTTATGTTTAAAGATTAAATAATTTTTAAACCATGTTTAATTTAATTTAAGTTAGAAAATAGTCATATTTTATTTATAACTTGATAAATGATTATTCTGAGGGGAATTTCCTAAAATAATTATTCGAATATTTTAATTTATTAAATATTAAATTATCGGAATTTATCGAAGAACATTATTGAGTTCATCATATACCTCATATTTTTATTTTAAATAATTTATTAGTTTTATAATACATATAAAAATATGTTAATTCATATGATTCAAATATATTTTTATTTATTAATTACGTAATATATTTTTAATAATTTTTTTTAACATATAGAAAAATTGTCGAATTTTTTAGAAGTATATCAAAACATGATGGAATAGTTAATTTGAAAGCATTATTTCCGCGATTTCTGAATATTTTTATCGAAATTCGTTTATTGATATGGAAATACATGAATTTCGTTACGCATTGTCATCAGGCATGTTTAACAGTTATTAAGAAAAAAAAAGATGATGATGATTATGATGGAAACTTCATCGGTTATATATACTTCATCACTTCTAGAGCGTTTAGGAATACAGTAACCACAAGGGATATAGTTATATCTAAAACTTCATTGTCGAATTGAGATTCTAAAATGGTCGATAACTTCCATCTCAGCCTTTACAGTAGTTTCGGCAACCTTTTCTCCTTCTTTCCATTTCTCGCAATCGTGCAAAGTTGTAGCGTCATTCACATTCCGTGCATTCTCATCAATCATGGCAGAGTTTGCTTTCAATGCTTCACGAATTGTAGCGTGACTGGAACGTTTCTTACGGAAGCATTAAGTATTTTGAATATATAATTTCCGTTAAGTAGATACACTCCAGCCCCCAATTCCCATTTTCCCATAGGATCTTAACTTTAACTTTTGTGCCAATTTTCGTGAACGTAACCCCCATGAATGTTGAGGCCCTACTGTATTTAAAAAATATTATGAATATCAAAAATTTTTTATGTAAATTAAAATTTTTGAAAATTATTTCTAAATTTATATAGTATGATTATAAAGCCATAGAATTTAGATACAGTTATAATATAGCTTGTTTTATCATGGAATATTATTTCATATGCTTTTCTTTGTTTCTTTGCAGTTGCTATTATTATATATTTAATTGAATAAAAATTTTTATTGATAAGTATCACTTTAAGATTCAGATTTATGCAAAGACAAAAGATTTTCTGATGCTTTGGAATCATCAACTTTGATGATACAAAAATTCATTGAAAGTTTCAGTAATATTTACTCTTCTCAACAGCGTTCAAACTAATAAACTTCCTTCCAAATAAAATTTGACATTCAAATGAGTTATTGAAAACTATAATCACAAATTTCTCAGAAAATTACTTATAACAACTTCAGCAAAACATTTCAATGTTATTAATAGCATTCCAAATGAAACTTTAAAACATAAGAGCAAATACTATATGGTATATCATAACATGCTTAAAAATCAATGGAGATCATTTTCAACATCACTTATAATCAAATTTAAAAACTTATTTGTATAAAGATATCAATTTAATGTTATATGATTTTATGATATCCTACACCAGAATCCCTAAAAATTCTGAAGTGGAAGCTATATAAGCTGAATATAACTAGGATCAGACTGACATGTTATTAAATTTTATATTTTATTTTTTTAATTACTTGAACAGCATATATATTGCAAAGACTTAACTGTAAAAATGTATGGCAAAAAATAAATTGGTTTTATTAATTGAATGATAAAAATTGCACATGAATAATTATAAAAAACAAAGATGAATTTTATGAAAAGAAAATCTAAATAAAATGTTTCCAAACCAGATAAAAAATTTTTTATTGGTTATAATTTAGAAATTGCCAATATATAATTTCATGAAGAGAACTTTTATAAAATTGATATTAAATTGTTTAAACATTTTAATTTAACAATTCATATAATTTTACCTGGTAATTTTTTTCCTGTTAATAGATTTAATTGTTCTTCTGTTTCATCTAAACATTCTTTACTTGCTTCTAATTCTGATTTTATTTCAATTAAACAAGGATTTAATACTGAATCAATATGAAGTCTAGATTCTGAATTGAAATCTTGATCAATTTGTTTCATCATCATTTCAGCATCATAAACTCTAAAGGAATATATTTTTTTTTTAAATTAAATTTAAGTGTATAATAATTTATAAATAGCAATTTCAAAATTTTATTATTATTAAGTAAACATTAATTAAAACTTAAGTTTTCATAATATATTAGAATTTTTATAAAATATATCTTTAGTGAGAATAATAATAATAGTAATAGTAATATTGTGTAAGTTACATTCCGTGGTTGATAAAAAATATTGAAGACTCAACTTCCATTTTTATAAATAAACAACTTTAATATAACAAACACAATAAAAAATATACAGTTCCAGCCAGGGAAGTAGTTTCCGGTATAGACAATTACTATTTAACGTACGCGTTTCTAGGTCGACCACCTCCGGCTAACAACAAAGAAAAACTGTTCTCCCGCTCCTTTTCTTCCGAACTACTTGGACCCTTTTTTTGTATCATTCCACGCAAAGGTTGAAGGTTGAAACAACTTCTCTTCAAGAAATAGTTCCCAAGTGACCGCCACAGTAATAATAATAATAATAATAATAATTATGACAGAACAATCATAACAGACAAAACCATACATCACAACAGACCAGACATCACTCTCATAGACAAAAAAAACAGAGTTACCTACATTATAGACATCTCTATACCCAACACACACAATATATCCAGGATGCATTCACCCAAAAAATTAGCAAATACACAGAACTCTCACAAGAAATTAAGCGTCTCTGGAGAATGCAAAAGGTTTTAACAGTACCCATCATTCTATCCTCAACAGGAGTAATTCCCCACACTCTACACAAAAGCCTCGGAACATTAGATTTACACCCCAAGACATATATAACACTACAAAAGGCATCACTACTCAATACATGCAATATAGTAAGAAAGTTTCTCAGCATTGACACAGACAGTTAGTTAATACACAACTAAAACATCTCAAGTAGCTATGTCTTGACTCTTGTTCAACATAGCACTTTTGCTCTGGAGTTATTCTGTGTTCACATTGATATACCCCAATATAATAATAATAATAATAATAGCACTACTGAAGAACTCACAAACACAATTAGATACACTTACAACTGGAAAGCCCGAAGAACTCACAAACACAATAAGACGCACACACAACTGGAAAGCCCCAGGTGTAGATGGTATCCAGAATTTCTGGTACAAACATTTTACCTGTTTTCATGACTTACTGGCCATTTTTCTCACAAATCTCTTTAGATATTTATAAAAAATGTAAAAACTTGTTTTAATATATTTTATTGCTATAAATGAATATTTAATGCATTATTATTTATGTATTCTTCTTCTTATTCAGGTACATTAGGATAAAGAATTAACCAAGTGGACCATCCCCCATTTACCAAAATAAAAAAAAAACTCCAATTAAAAAAAATCTTTATGATGGTAATCTATAAATATGATAATGTTTATCATTCAGTTTTAGATTGTTATTCTCAAACCATTCTTCTATTTTCTTTATACTGTATATAAACAAATATGGCCTAAGTATGTAAAAAAAAAAGCAGGAACTTCATAGAAGTGAGGCGATAATTGTATCGTACATAATAAGTGATTCGTGAACCTAATTATCATATAAACAAACAAAAACAATTGATTTTAAATATTATCCAACTGAGCATCAAGTAAGAATTAATTGATGAGATGGAGCCTTCAAGACAGACATTCATGGAAATTTTTCTTCGTCAAATCACTGATGTATGTAATATCAGAACGCATATTTTTAATGTATTTTCACATCAAATTTTTTAACGCAATGTTTACAACTTTAAATATATACGAATTCACCGATTGTTCTAATTTTAGCACACTCCAAATGCATTTTTATGGATAAAAATGACACGATGTTTTCCTTAAACTCGATAAATCAAACAAATCGCATAAATCATTTTGTCATATAAACTCATTTTTGATAATGGATACTTACTACTTTATAAAAATTATAAAAAAAAACATTGTTACTTTTTAAATCTAATAATTGAGTTTATATGAATTCTTCTAAAAAAATGCAAAAATGCAATTTTAATTTAATCTGTTTCCATGAGCACTTCTGTTGATTTAAAGCAACTTTTAGCTGTTTGCAAAATTGTTTTAGAGTATGCAACTTCTTTAATATTCACAAGCAATATAAAAAATTTTAAATTATGTTGCATTAAATATCGATTAAACAGATTTTAAAATTATTTTAAGAATCGTAACAGATACAAATGTGCTCTTAATTGTAATAATAAAACGTATTGAGTTTTCTTTTAATATTAATTTTTTAAAAAATAAAATAAAAAATTAAAAACATTGTTCTGAATTCTTATCTTCTTTTGTTTCAAGGCAACAAAATGTATATATCATTACTATATTTATGATTGCAGGAAGTTTTTCACGCTAAAACATGATAACGACTCTTTCTCACAAAGCAAGAAAATTTACTAACCTATTTTCGACACTTTCTATTCATGGAAGGAATCAGTATTTACAATTGTCCAACTTTCCATCCGATAATCAAATCTTTATCAAAAAGAATTCGACTAAGTATATTACAAAAATTCCTCCTCGGTATGTTATATTTCCATCCGATAATCAAATCTTTATCAAAAAGAATTCGACTAAGTATATTACAAAAATCCCTCCTCGGGGCTTGCTAAATGCTTTACCATAAAGTGGATATCAAACGTGTTCGAACAAAATTCTGTCAAAAATGACTCTTATAAATCATTCGCAGAACGAGTTATCATCTATAAAAATATGAATAATAAAGTTATTTTATAATATACGACCGATATCGGGGAGTAGAAATAATTCAAACGGTCGTTAAATGATTCATTTTTTATAAACCGAGTAGCTCGGTTATAAAGCACTAAATCATAACTTTAATTATAAAATATGCGGTTATTTTACGAAAATATTACGTCAGATGAAAACAAATTATTATTCGTATAAAATAAGTGTCACGTAAAAGTCGTATATTTGTCCAGACGTCTTAGATCATCGATCCTTTACGAGTTTCTCCATGAGCATCACTCCATTGTTTGTTCAAGATCGGTAGGCCCTTGTTGAATAAAAATAAAATATTCATTTGAACATTTTGGTATTTTAAATATTACTGTTAATTTTTGAACAGCGATAACATGTGTTACATAAATATTTTATGTTTAAATTCAGATCTATGGATAACCGAAAATTTATATAGTGTTTTTGCTTTCGTGTACTCCATAAAATATATGTATGCATAAATCGTTTAAAATCGGTCTATCTGTATGCTGTATATCCTAAAAGAACATGTTATAATAATATATAACCATTAGAATATATGAAAAATTCCTACCTATCTGATTCTTGGATCAACTGAGTAATATTCTTTCAAATGACAAACTGAAAGACCGACAGATCAAGGAAATACCAGCAATAGACCCTAAAGATAATCGGTACTTTCCGCTAAAGTTGACAGAATGATTCATAGAAAATAGATCTCATATTTTGGCAACCTCTTTACTAGACGATATTCCGAGCTACAGGCTATAGATAATACACTGGAATGGAGAAATTTGTCCTGAAAGCTGTCAGTAGGTTACGTGAGGGAAGCTCAGATAATAAAAAATATATCCTGCATTTGAAAGCTGGTAAAGAATGTTGTGCATTTGTTAGATTGAAGCATTGATATATATATATATATAAATATAAACGTAATGGTAGAAACATGAAAATCATTACCTCACCGATCGAACGATATTCAATTATAACTCTGTAATCTCAGAACAAAATATTCGTTAAGTAGCATTTTATATACAGTACGCAATTGTTTGAATATAAAAATAATTTCTTAAATTTTACTTTTAAATAATCTTATGTTTGTTTAAAAAGCACCAAAACTTATTAAAGTTCGTTTTAAATATTAAAATTACTGTATATAGATTTTTTCTCGCATTATAAACATTTTTTTTTTTCTTAGTTCTGAAAAATTTAATCGATAGATTAATTTATTATTCACTAGCATCTGATGTGCCTCCAAGAACTCTATTTATTATTTTATTTTATTTGAATAATAAATTTATTAAAAATTATTTTTACAGCATTTTTTAACAATTTACAATGTAAATGTATACTTTACTAATAATTAAACAGTAAAAAAATTAATCACACGAATATCACAAATTTACTATATATAAATTCTATAAACATTGTTTATCATAAAATTTTTTATATACATATTATAAAACAAAAAAAAGTACAGTAATAATTTAGTGTCACGTAATCATGGTAAAGATTGTTATCAATTTCTCTTTCAGTTCGTCTTCAGGTAATGGAAAATGCTAAAAATAAGAAGTGAAGAGAGGAAAATATATAGAATTTATGTTTAAACATACTATATGTTTTCTCGAAATTGTATTTATTTAAGGATGCGAGAGTAACGTTAATCGTTATCGAAGAAGATGGCGATATATCCATCTACCGAATCGGAAAACTGTCTAGAAACAATTACGAATGGTGAAGATTAAAATTCTACTTAGTTTTAATTCATAATGATTTATGGAAATACGTTTTATGTAACAAAAATAAATTCAAACTTGCGAAAATTAAAAAATTCCCTCCTCCGTCTGCCATAATGTTCTGAAAAATTTTTGCGTGTCGTAGAAATATAAGACAACGAAACGATAAATTATATTAATATTCATCAACCTTCCAGTAACCGTTTATTGAGAAGTTAATTCGATTAGAAATTACTTTCATCTTGGCCAGTCGAATTTTCAAATAGAACTTTTAAAACGTGTCCCTAAAAGAAATTTTTGACTCTCTGAAGTGAATTTTTTTTATTATTATTAAGGAATTGTATGAAGATGACTGCCATACCTGGTATTCTGTTATGATAGAAATGAAAATATTGGAGGATAAAGCTGTAAACACGTTAAAAGATAAATCGATTTATTTATTAATGATCTAAGGAGGCCGAAAATATGATGAAAGAAGAGAAGGAAGAATTTTCTGTTTAACTGGCATTATTTTTTTAAAAGAAGATATAAAGCCGAAGGATGCTTGTAAGGAAACGCCGAGGGACTAATTTAAGATATTATATTACAGTTATTTGAAAAGTTACAATGAATTTTTCATTGGACAGGAACGAACGGTACATTGATAAATGGGATCTCGTCACGTGTGTACTAATGACTGTATTCATAATTTTCATATAATATTAAAATATATACTTTAATTAATCAAATTATAAATTTTAGGTAACATTAGTATTGTTCTTTAAGCATATAAACAGATGTGCCGATAACATATAATAGGGCCTATATAAAAACAACCAAGAATTTAATTTGAATTTTTTTTTTTTTTTTGGATTGAATCGCAATATCAAGTAATGAATTTTCTATAATTCAATGCCGAAATTGGTAGATTTAATAGAATTTTAATTTAAAAAAAATGAGGAAAAAGTTGTGATTAAACGTCATTTATAGAATTATGGTGATCGCAATTAGTATCACGAATCTTATCTTAAAATTAGACATTCAATAAAATGTAAATATGAGAAGAAATCAATCGAAACATAATTTAAGGAAAAAAAACTTGTTTTTCTTAGAAACTAATGAGATAAATAATAACTCTTTAGCATTTCATAAAAGCTTTCATTTGAATATCCGAGAAATTAAAGCTTTGGATTAAATTTATGAAAAAAATTAGTAAAAATAGGTAAAAATTGTTTTAATCAATGAACAGTTTAATAGTAATCTTCGTATATAATGAAATGCAATATAAGACATTCGACGATAATACTAAACGATTTCATGTTCTGAAAAATAAATATCTAAATGATTTATGAATTAGAATTACGATCCCATTTAGAATTTCCGAAATACTTTTCATATAATGACCTCCAAATTCCGCCACATCACATTTTTCCTAATCTGGAACAAATTGAAGATATATTTGATCAGATTGGAAGAGAAATAAGAAAGGAACCCGAGAATAATCAAAAGAAAAGGACGACTAGAAAACATTTTATGCCGAGATGATTGAAACTACAACTTATCATTACCTTCTAGAAAAAGTGCTGAAGTGCAAATGGGTATTGAGCACTAAATATAAAGATAATGGATTGGCAGAGCGAAGAAAAGCGGGATTAGTCGCCAAAGATCGTTCACAGAGATAAGGAATTGATTATTACGAAACTTTCTCAATAGTATGATACAATTTCTTTCAGATTATTTTTCCTTAATTTTGAATTAACGTTATTAATTCATCGAATGATAGACACGCTAAATATATTTAAAATTATCTAAGCATTTTTTAAATTTATATTTTACATGATATATCATCCTATAACTGAGATGAAATAGTTATACCGAGTGAATTTTCGTCTATTTGCAGCAATTGTGACGAGATAAGCTTGTAAAGAAACGATAATAATTTTATCTGGCATCGATGCTGCAAGTATCAATGACTATATCAACAATAAAAAAAGCTGCTTGATTTTTATGCAGGACAATAATTAAAGTGAGGTCTCGAAATGCTAATTAATTAAAACTATAAGTTCATCCACGTAAAAATTAATTTAATTTTTTCATATTTGACATTTAAGAAAACCTGGATTCAGTCAGCTAAATCCATCAAAGTATTATTTGATTTTTTTAATATAATATAATTATTATTTTCCAGGTATTAGCATAATAAAATTTCAAATACGGATTTTTCTATCGATTAAACTTCAAATTTTGTAAAAATAATTTTGTTTTTAATATCAGAATGAAAAAAAATTAACTTGTATGCGATAAATACTCGATAAAAACAATATTTAATTTGAAAATATTCGAATTTCCACGTAAAATTTAATGAAATATGCAAATGCGATAATTAAAAAATAACTACAGTACACATTTGAAACTTTAACAGATTGAAAGACACGTTATTGGTAAACACAACTCAAAATTGTTTTCTTATTGAAATGCAAATGCAGATATTAAATGTTATAAACAGAAAACAGACTAAATTTATTTAAAAATAAATATTTAACTAATCAAATTACGTGGGGGGAAAAACGCACATTGCTTAAAGAATAATCAAACTTTGCAGAAGTTTGACACATTTTATTTATAGAAGAATACACAGCTTAAATCGTAAAATGTAACCGGCATTATTGAAGAATCTTCAAAGCGATAAAATAACTATAAATTATATATATATTTTTAAAGATTTCAAATCGATTTAAAAGTCGAATATTCACATTATTCTTGTTGTACAATGTCCTTTGATAGGTAGTCCTTTCTCGGCGAACAAAATGACCAATCCCTTGACAACAAATAAGAAGAATGCCAACAAGACTTTCATTTTGTCGGAACCAAGAAATCATTGTTAGGTCCGACTGGCCTCCTCCTAATCCTGAACGATTACATCTGTCTGTCCAATAAGTCAGTTCTCAGTTCCTGTTTTCGCTATAGACAGTACCTGATGGTTTTCTACAGCAGTTATTCTTCGTACAATGATAGATAGAAACCAATTTCAAGACAGCCATTTTTACAACTAATCCACGAATTTAAAATGAGATTTTCAAGTTTATAATTAACGAACTGTATGTTTTATTTCGAATTATAAACGCATAAAATAGAAATACAGTATTTTCTGCTATAGCTGGACCAATATTGACAATTGCACAATGTATGAGATCGATGGAGACTTTTTCCACATAAAAGTTATCTTGCCTGAGACAGATTAAATGGATGCTGTGACATTTCAGCATCATCCCAGTAGCTTTACTAAAATATTTTTGAATGCAGAATTTAAAATTGAATTAAGAGTCTGTTATAAACTTTATTAATCCAATCAAGAACTTGTTAGGAACTTTATTAAATCCAACCAAAATCTTGTTATATATTTATCAAATCCAATCAAGTGTGTTGTTGTGAATCTTATTAAATCAAATCAAGAATCTGTTAAGAAACTCTAAATCCAACCAAGGGCATGTTATGAACTTTATTAAACCCAATCAAGTAAGTGTTAAAGAGTTAATTAAACTCAATCAAGAATATGTTATGAATCTTATTAATTTCAATCAAGGGTCTGTCATGAATCTTATTAAACCAAATTAATAACTTGTTAAGTAGCTAATTGAATCCAATCAGGAAATTTTAATGGAGGACATGAACTTTATTAAACATAATCAAGAGCTAAGTATGGATTTTATTGTTGTAAATTGGATTTAACTGCATAGTTGTATGTAATCAGATATCAGGTTGGAGAACATGATCTATATAAGAAAGTAAATTGCCGAATAACTTAGTATAGAAAAGTAGCTCGCATAGTAAAAAAAGTTGAGCACCACTGATATATATATCCACCATGACAAATAAGTAAACATATCATAGCATAATAATCTTTTGGCTTCTTTTCGTTTAGAAATTTTTCAAAATCATTGAGTAGGTGAAGAAGTTTTAATCACTGAAATAAGAAATATTTTAGAAAATGGAAATAGGAAATATAGATAAGTAATAAAAAACTTCATAATTTTTTTATATATTTTTAGTACAAAAATGAAACAAATTTCTTTTTCTTTATTAATGGGATATTTGATGATGATGTGGCAAATTTCAAAAATAAAAAAATAAGCGCACAAAAAATTCTCAATGTTTTAAGGAAGTTTATGATTTTATGTTAGGCTGTGGGTTGGACAGCCCTGGAGTAGAGATTATCTATATCTGCTGCTATTAAATTAATTATATAAGAACATAATAATCTATCAACTCTTTAATTTGAATTCTTTTTACTGTATTCAAATTTATTTTGAATATAAATATTGAATTTCTTTTATTTACAAAATTTTCTTTGTTTTAATATCATTAAATCAAAACTATAGCAACTCCATCCTACAGACTAGTTTGATTTCTTTGATAATTTTTTCCTCTCCATTAAGCATTTTAAAAATTATTGATACAATTTTTTATAAAATAATATGAGTGTAAATACTATATATTATTTATTATGAAAAAATATAACTGTATCTTTCTCAATTAATATATGTTTGAATGTCACATAATGTGATCATTTCAGGATGTATAGTAATTATTTTGATAACAATAACTGACTGATAATGCTAACTGATGAAATAAAACTTTAGCAATTATAGCAATTTTTATTGATCTAAAATTACAAAAATTATATTTTAAGTCATTTTTAACAAAAACATAGCTTTACGTATTTCTTCTGTTTTTAATCCATCTCTCATCAAGATATCTTGAGAACCAAATATCACAGAGTTTTCATATTTTAGAAGATAATTCCTTATCATTCAAAGTATATGCTTCTTAATATTTAATAAGCTATATTGTCTTGTTATAAGATTGTGATTTTTCAAAACAAGAAGATATTCAAAACATTAAAATGCCAATATCTATAAACAATTTGTTATATGTAAATATTATAATCAATTGAAATGATTTTAGATACATTTTATAAACAATAGTCTTATACAATTACTTTTACTTTCTGGTGTTAGACTAATTGCAAAATACAGTGGGTGATCTGTTAACAAACAGTTTGGACTACTAACAAATTGAACAATGAACATTTTTGCAAAAGATTTTTATGTTCGGATAATGAACACTTCACATAACAAACTGTGGGACCCGCAGAATGACAGGCTTAGGCCTTGCACATTTATGGACTTATGGGTAAGAATAGAAGAACAGTGGTTTTTCCCAATTAACTGAACTTGAAGACAACTTAAGAAGAGAGAATTTTTATAATTTTTTGGTCTTAGAATGACACCCAAACTAGGTTGAGGTAAATAGGCTTGGGGATCTCTGCAATGACAATGCTATTAATCACTTCCTAAAAATCCTGAAGAAGAAAAAAGCAATCAGCATTGGACAGTTTCTTTAATGCCCCATGGAAAAATAACATGACTGATGAAAATGCAAGACTGTGTGTGTATATATTATTGTTGTTACATATAAATAAATAGAGTAAGAAATTATATAATTTTTTATTTTTTTTTTTTTGGGTCTCCATAATGAGTTAATCAAATTCCCATAAAAATCTATGGTAATTTGATCATCGGTTAATAAACAATTCAGGTAGCAAACATCATCTTTGAATGGATTATGTTCGTTAACTTATCACCCACTATATATCAAATACAAAATATTGTAGAGCATTCAAATATTAGAATATTGTTTTTCTTTTTTTATCTGAAGTATATAGACATTAAAGTATATGAGCATTATAATTAATGGTGCATTAAAAGTTTTTTAAATTCTATATATTTGGAACTGTTTGTTTTACATAAAATATATTATACAGTAGTTATTTGAAAGGTTGTTCTTTGTAAAAAAAAAAATTGTTGTAACAATCTTTTTAACAGCATATGCTTTACTTAAATTTTTATATTTATTGATATGTAGTATTTAAAAACAAAATAAGAATTGCAGAAACTTATTTAAAGTTTTTATTTTAATTTTGTTCTCTTTGTAATTATTACATCTACAGGTATTACAACTTATAAATATCTGACCTCCATAAATCTGAACATACATATAAAAATTTTCTAAAATATTTTCTTCTTTTTTTGAAGTATAGAGCATAAATATTTATAGGAAGTTCTCCATTTTATAAGCTAATTCATTTCTGAAATGGGCTCATAAAGTAAGAACTCATAAACTAAAACTCAATTTCCCATAGACAATGTTAAAACCAGAAGTTCCATTCTTGACAATGAAATATAACCATAATAAAATTAAATAATGGTCAACAAACTCAATAGTATATGATTCAACAATGATTTATTTTTAAATAAATGATAATTCTAAATAATATAGCTTTAAAATCAAGCAATTTATGATGATAAATAAATTATTTGTCATATGAATATTAAGGAATTTTTATTCTTCACCATCACCATTGGAAATGCTTAGATGAGCTTTTATACAGCGATTAATATCATAGGGACAATTCAGAAATTAAGGTTATTTAAATAATTTTCCAGTGAAACAATGGACTAGAGCATGCACTATTTTGCTTCTCAGTCTGCCATTTTGATTTTTCTGATTTCATAGCAGATATACTTTCTGCTATAAATCAAGTTGTACTGTATTATGTAGCTATGTATATGATTTTAAATACCTTTTTATGAATGTTTAGCATTTATTGTAATTAATATTCATATTTTCAAATTTTTTGATACTTCATATTTGAAAAAATTTATAAACTAGGAAAATAACTGAGAACTTAACTGTAATATATTTGTAAATTACAAATTTGAACATGTTGGTTTGCATCATTTAAAAATTCATGTTGTTTGCTTTATTTGCATTTTGTAATTGTTTGTTGAACTTAAGTATCATATTACTTGTACAATATTGTTCCATGCATTATCTCCTTTTTATTCAGGGAACAATATAGTGCCATAATGTTGTATAAATGCAATCACCATAGCCCCACCTAGTTGATTGGCCATGTGGAAATGCCATGGCTTTCCACTTTTGAGGACCTGAGTTCAAGTCTTGGGTCCCACTCCTTGAAAATGTTTATCATGGGGTCCAGACCTGGCCCATCTGCCACAATCTGGCTGATCCCTCTACAGGGGTGGGCAGCCTGTGGAAGGGCTTGTTTTGTCCCATCACTTGGTGTTTTAATAAAATGGAAAGTGGTTTTCTATTAACAAAAAAAATCCACCTAGTTCTGATATAATTTGTTTTTAGAATTTTAATAAAATATTATTTTTCTGATTTATGCAAAATATAATTTACATAAACCTTTGATCCAAATTATTTGCATAAATAAGAAAATATCTGTATTGTGTTATATACTTCATGAAAATTTACAATATTAAAATATACAAAGAAATTTTAAAAGTTCAATATTAGTTAATTACAAATACTACTTGGCTTACACAGAATTTTGAATTGTGAAGTTTTAAATTAGGCAACTTTCTAAATAAAATAACAGATAAATTTTATTTTTTAAATAATTTTTATTTTAAATATAAAAACAGCTATTTTCAGCAAATTTATGATATTATTATTGATAATTGACTGCTGATAGTTATTTCTTCTGCAGAATAGTAAACCACATGAAAATCAGACAATTAAATTTTCAAATTAATTTAAAAGTATAATTACAGATGAGAATGTAGCAAAATGCATCTTCAAAGCAAATGCAGGTCAGTTCTATATGTCCTATAAAGTTTTACCAACTATTATCACCTGGAATGTTCTAACAATATGCAATGAACAATATACTATGCTATTATTTTTATGATGATTAAAGCATAATTCATACAATATTATTCCAATCACTATAGAACTATACCTACAAAAAATATTTCCAGTAGGAATCTTCAAAGCACTCTCCCTTGCATACATACAGATACTCCTCACTTAACAACAAAGTTCCATTCCCATGACTTGGTCATAGAACAAATTGGTTGATAAGTGAGTAACTTGTTTGTATATACAGTATTTAGAAAATATTGGAAAAAAATTTCAACTTAAAAATTTGGTTTTAATTTTTATTTTATCAGTTCAAATAACAATTACATTATGAAAAAAGGTAGATGACTCTCAAAAAAAATTATAATCAACATAAATAGTATAGCAAAATAATTACATAGAGGTAAATATGTTTTAATAGTACATATATATTAATCAGTTAGATAATCATTTAGAAAAAAATTAATCACAATCATCATTAAAGCTGTCAGGAACTGTTGATGGGCCAGGCAAAGATGATGATGCTTTCGAGAAAAACACTTCTAACTTGCTTCTCGTTGTACATTTTTTCTTTTCTTCATAAATTTCTCAATAGCATCATAAAACTTTATAGTCGTACGATACGGGAACGCACGAGCGGGGTTTCACTGTATGTCTAATCATTTATTATTATTTCTTTCTTATTAAATAAGATATTACTCAATCAGTTTGGTCTTAACACTTATAAATCTCCAACAATCATTAGGTGACATTTCCTCATATTTTTTACATCAGCATTTTTATCAAATGGTATAGTAACAGTATATCTATGACAATAAGAGAAAAACAGTGAACCTTAATTATCCAACTAATATAGAGGAAAGAATAAGTCAGATAAGCTAAAAAGTTGAATAAACAAGAAATCCAGATTAGATGATGATAATCTTTTCTGAGACTGGGTTAAGTAAAGTTAGTTTCAATTATATTGCTAAATTTCATTTTGGGATATTTTTGGCAGCAGCTACTTTTAGAGTCAATTTACAGGCTGGATATTATTCGTGATAGGGTCAACTAGAAGATTAAAGGATAGGATTAAATGGACCAGGCCAAACCTCCTCTTAGAAAATGAAAATATTAGTATTGAATCCAGAGTCTTCAAGACCATCAAGATCCAGAGTATTCAAGTGTGTTTGGGAAGATCAGAGTATAATAGTTTAGATACATCAGTGTGTGAAGAGTTGGATTATTTTTTTCTCTGCTTAATGAAAGAATTTACATAAATAAATTTATCACCTTTTCTACAAAACTATTAATATTAACTTTCATACATACCATTGTTTATCTCAAGGATTAAGCATGAACATTGACTGTGGGGATAATCGTCTTTAATAACTTCAATTATATCAATTTATAACATACTGTGCAAGAGATAACTATTAAAATGATGTACTTAAACAGTTACTAAATAATCTGTCTTATATATATTGATGACAACATTTATTAGTAAAAATACTTATTGTTCTGTGCCATCCAATAGCCTTATCAACTTAGTTTCTAAGCAGCATGATGCACTTATGTATGTCACATGCCCAGAATGTTCCCTGTAGATATCTATCCATATTTTGGCTACACTTACTGAAACTTGTATATGATACAGAGTGAATAAACTCTTGGCTTATCAACACTAGAAACATAATCCAGAACATTAAAACACCTGATGGTCAGTTATACATACTCATGGGTCAAAATTAGGGTTGGATATCTGTTAACCCAGCTAAGACTGTTGTTATACCTTTTACATGAAGAAGACAATTGGCAGGACTTATTAAACTGTATTCTTTGTCAAAAGGTTGCAGTATTCTATTCATATCAAATACCTTGGTGTTATACTAGACAAGGGATTGACTTGGAAGCTATACGTGGAGTATTTTGCCTGTAAAGCCCATAGGCTTTACAGGCTTTCCCAACAAAATACTCCACGTGTCTTTTTGGGTAAGATTTGAGGATTTAAACCTGGGGGTCCGGAAAAGTTGTAAGGATTCTGCAAAAGATTGGGGGCAGAACTGAGTCTAAAACAGTTAAAAAATTATTAAAAGAAACTGTTACTGATTTGCGTCCGAAGCAGTTTGGAACATCACGGCAAATGGCCAAAGGATGACGTAATAATCATGTGTTTGAGAAGGACGGAAACGTACAACGATATTTAGTGAAAAATAATAATTTATATTTATTTAAAATTCCTGTTGTGAATTATCATCATAAAAAAGAAGAATCATCAATGTTTGTTTCAGTAAAATTTTATTGTTATTATTTTCTACATATGTAAATTGGTTACAGTATAAATAGTGACCAGAAGACGGAGCTGGTGTGGTCTTCTCCAGCATTTCATCACGTAACGTCGCACTGCTTGGTGGTTCCTGTCCCGTCCTGTCTTCGTGGAATATTTGTTCGTCCGATGTCCAACTAACATTGTCCTTGGTACTGCTAATTTCATTTCATTGTGGGACTGTCGTATTGGTGACTGTTTTAAAAAGTTTGACGGTGACAGGAAAAAGAGAATTGTTAAGTATCATCATTTTTGAAAAGTTTTTAAAGATTAACTCTGGGAAGACCAAACGTCATTTTAAGTTTCTACTAATATATTGTAAAATTTTCATTTATTGTTTAATAATAAAGTTAGTTACATTTTGTTATGGAGCATTTTAGTTTTGGAATTACTCATTTTGCAGAATGGTTCGAGACTCACGATATTAACATCCATATCAAGTTAAGTGCCGAACCGAAGGCGGTAGGTGCGCGGCGTCTGATCCTGGGTCACGTTCAGTCGGAAGATCTGCCATTCGTGACAAAGTGGCCCCTCGCATTTCGCCCCAAGCATGTTTCGTCCCCAGCACATTTTGCCCCCTGTAGATAATGAATAGGCTTACGAAATGTAAATAATACACTAATGATTCTAATTTATTTTGTTTTAATATAATAAATGCACATTATTATTGTTTAAAACTCAAAGTTGTATGCAATGCCTCTAAGGTAATCAATCAGATTATGATTTTGAAAATCTTCAACTATTCTTTTGATATGCGTTAATTCACACTGCATTTTAAGTTAGAAGATAAACCAAAAACTGAACTATTGTTGGCTACAGACGACACAAAATCAGTCGACGAAGACCTAACCCGAATGAAAAGTAACTCCTTCTCGCAACATTCAATTCGCATCGCGAGTTTCGTATTTTGTTTACATTTTTTTTCCTATGTTTTCGTTATTAATATTATCCTTAACCATAAATCAGTTAATATTAAAATATCGCAGGAAATAATTTTTTTGTTGTTTTTATTTAGGTCTTGTTATCGTAGTAGCATTAATTGCAGTGTTGTCATATTCATATAGTAGCATGGATAGGATAGGTATGGATGCACTTTTATACATTTTTATATTTCCAGAAAGTTTGTTTTTTTAACATTACAACTGATTAAATTGTGTATTTTTTATTTCGCTTTAAATCTCCTATATAATGAGCAAGCATTTTTTGTTGTATGGTATTTTGTAAATATTTTAATACTGTATCGAAAAGTGCTTTAATTAATTCGTTTAGACGATACGGGAACGCATGAGCGGGGTTTCACTGTAATTAGTAAGATTACAAATTAAATTTTATTGTATTTATTTTAGAAAATAAAAAATTATTTCATTTTGTAAAGTATTAAAATTTTAAATATTCAGATATACCCCAAATAAAATTAAATTCTTGTTTTATAATCTAGCAACATAATAATAGGTCTTTTTCTAAAACAGTTGTAGATGAATTGATAATCTTTCTAAATATCATTTAATATGATTGTGTCACTCACATTACTTTTACGTAATTTAAAAAAGAGTTTAACCATGGGTTTGCCTGAACACTGTCCAAAAATTTATTATAAATTTAGGAAATAAATGCTTAAAAAATACCTTCAGCTATTTTTTGAGTTAGTGTGCATTCAAAGATTTTAAAGAAATCATATAAATGCAAAAATTATTTCATTCTATCATTGAAACAAACTAGACATTTGCCCATTGTTTTAACTGATAGTTTTAGAGTTTCCAGTTCACTTACATGCATCCTTGTCAAAAATTTAAAGTTGTTACTATCTGTTATTTAGTAGTTAGGATGGAAAGTGAATTAAAAATATATAAAAGAACTTCCTAACTTACATAAAACTTTAATTTACATAAATTTATATATTATATAAATGTATGTTTGGGTTGCAGTAGATTACATATATAATGTGCAATATATGTTGTTTAATTTTATTATACAGAATTAACTAAACTTTTAAGGCTAAACTCAAAGGATGACATCTAAATAAACTCTAATTATGCCTAAAATGTCCATGATTTTTAACAGAATTTCAAATAATTTGGACTAATGTTAGTATTATTTAACTTTAAATTTGTTATTGGCATGATTATCTTTATCCTTAACATGATAATAAATCATCAATTAGAATTAAAATGTATAACTGAAATTCAGTATAAATGCAAATACAATACTGCAAACTAGGCAGAAAGATTCACCTAGTCTAGGCAATATATACAGATCTGTAGTACTTTTGGCTTAGGAAAAAGCACTTTTGCTACGGAGTTATTTTGTGCTCACATTGACATACCCCAATATAATAATATCCTGTACTGACAGAATATACTACACTACTTCATTCAAAGACTGCTTAATATTCTAATAAGTAAAGTTCAATACCATTAAAGCACCACATAGTAGCTTAAAATAAACACTCATTTATTTACTAAAACGTTTTCGATATTAATATTATATCATCCTCAGTTAAACATTTCCAAAATAGAACCTGGTTCTATTTTGGAAATGTTTAACTGAGGATGATATAATATTAATATCGAAAACGTTTTAGTAAATAAATGAGTGTTTATTTTAAGCTACTATGTGGTGCTTTAATGGTATTGAACTTTACTGATAGAATAAATAAATAAATAATTTCTAGAGAAAATCATATCTATCATCCATTAACAAATCATAACAAATGAAAAAGATGATAAAAATTCCCAAAACATTTTTTTTAGATCAATTATACAGCAAACAATACATCATTATTCTCTTTTTATAAGGAATTATAATAATACACAAATTAGCAATTGAAACAGTTATATATAATATTTTAAATGAGTTACCCAGGATTTATTTTGCAAATGTAAGTGATATATTATGCAAATATAAATAAAAGTGATAAATAATATATTTAAGATTGATTTTTTTATTAATAATGTTTTAAACAAGACTAGATATTATCTTTAATAACAATTTCTGTGAGACCAAATATGTATTGAACTTTTTGACATTACAGGCAAGTTCTATTACATACAAAATATATAATAAAATTTAATCACAATAAATATTATTTTTTATATAAAAACATTATATTCAACAATTCTTTGTATTCTTTTATTTACAATTGTAAATTTCAAAAAATAGTTACCTGACAATGACTCTGTTAGCATTAGTCATTGTAAAATATTAATCAAATAAAATATTTTAACTTTTGCAATTTTTTAATTGTTGTTAATGCTTACATTATATTTGATAGTAGTAAAATGAAAGTGAAGTATGAGAATCAAATTCTTTTACTGAGTTAATTTTGCAATAGTAAATCTCAAAAAATAACAAAACATCATTATTTATCTAAAAATTCAAATTTTTGAAAAATTAAGAATATTAATATATAGTAAGAGAAATAAACATTCCAGAAATTGTTCAATGGAAAAAAATATCAATAATGAATTAACATATAAGGAAAGGAATTTCTTAACTTAAAAGTTTGTATTTAAAATATTTCCAATTTATATAAAAAATGATTTTTAACTCACCAATGCAGGATACCATGGATATCCTCTGCATTTAGCCCAAACTAAATCTAATGGCTGTAATGGTATAAGTTGTTGTTGTTGTACACTCCATCCAGATGATGACCTTCCACGATTCCCTAAAATATATAACAGCATACTCATTATTATTATTATTATTATTATATCAACAATATTGAAAATTCATAAATATAAAAAAATTTTAATGAAAATATTCAAATAAAAAGTAAAAACATATAATTATACAAAATAATATTACATAATTATTATTTAATATTTGATTAACAGTAAAAGAAAAACTTGAGTATTACTTATTCTTTTGTAATGTACATGTGTATGTGTATGCTATATATATATATATATATAATTCTTTGAGGAATAGAACTAAGAATTTCCTCAGATTACTGAAAAACTCAGAATATATATAATCTTCTATAAAAATAAATTTGAAATTAGATC